>CATKHJ010228510.1:0-13966 GCA_949750685.1 Vernicia montana | reverse complement strand
AATCTTTTGTACATATCAGCGATGGTCTCTTCCTTCTTCATTGAGAAATTTTCAAAGCTAGAAATCAACATGTTTAGCTTTGAGTCTTTAACTTGGTTTGTCCCCTCATGTGTCATCTTCAAAACCTCCCAAATTTCTTTGGCCATTTCACAAGTGGAAACCCGGTTGAATTCGATTTCATCAAGAGCACAAAATAGGAGGTCTACCGCTTTGTCGTTCAATGCCAATTTCCTCTTATCTTCTACGGTAAAACTTAAAGGATCTTTGGGATTCTTTGTATTTTCGTCCATATGAATGAATGAACCTTTCTCTACAATTTCCCAAAGATCATACCATTTAGACCTTATATGGAACCTCATTCTCACCTTCCATTGGTTGTAGTTAGAGACACAAAACAATGGAGGTCTTGTGCTATATTGTCCCTCTTCAAATGGAATTCTTAGAATACCTGCCATAGTGATCGTTAGCTCTTAAAATCATTAGATTTTATGCAAATCAAAAGCACAAGCTCTGATACCAATTTTTGGCCCAAGTATGGCAAATCCTAGAGGGAGGGTGAATAGGATTTTTAAAAATCAATTTCAATTTAAAAACTTTTACTTAGAAAAATTTGAATATTAAAACTATATTAGCGGAAGCAATTAATCAAATCAAATAAGTAATTTTAAGTTTATATGAATATCTAAATCATTCAAACAAACAAATAAATAATCAACAAATATAAAAGTGTAGGGAAGAGAGATTCAAACACAAGATTTATAGTGGTTCGGCCAACTCATTGCCTACATCCACTCCTCAAGCTTCACTTGAGATTTTCACTATCAACAATATTTTTACAGGTGCAAGATCAAACCCAAGTGTTTCCAAGCTCGCACTCAAACTTCTTACAAGTGTTTCAATGGCTCACACTTAAACTCAAGTGTTTTCAAGGTACACACTTACACCTTTCCAAGTGTTTTATGACTCACACACAACCTTTACAATAGAGAATGATTTGAGGTTTAGAGTCACTCAAAACTTTGACAAATAGCTAGTATAAAAGATAGAAGAATGTAATCTAATTTATAATAAATTTAAACACACAAAGATGAGAAATGAAACTTTTGTGTTCTAGCTCAATGAAAAAAGAATTTAGAGTTTGAGAGTATTGATTTGCTTGCAATATATGTTCTTGATATGTAAAACTTCTCTTAATTTCACCTTGAGTCTTTAGATATATATAGGTCTTCATTCCATGCTCAAATAGTCATTTTAGTGCTCTAAAAATGGTACTAGATAAGTTTTAACGGTTATATAACAGCTATATTCCAACGGCTAGTTCCAATAACTATATAACAGTTATATTCAAAAATTCTAAATCTTAAGTTATGCAACTCCAAATAATAATCCATTTTTTTTGTTGGAAACTTGGAGCAGTTTACTATAACTTTGTAGTCTTGAAAAATTTTAAAATAATCCATATTCATACTCTAAAAAATAAGAATATTTTGTTGCTCATCTAGTCATGACAGTTTAAACATGCTTCAGTATTTCACCCAATGCTTCTTCTATACAACTCGGATTGATGCAAGGATTTTTTAATATGAAATTAGACTTCTAGATATACAAATTTGGAGATGAAAATATTCAAAATCCCTTTGTAGAATTAACACCACTAATTCTAATCGACATTATCTGCTATTACCCAGTCTGACAGCTTGAGCATAATTCAATTAAAAATTCATAACTCCATTTTTCAAACTCCAAAAATTATACCAATTTTTGTTCTTGAAATTAGACTGATGTAGCTATTCATCCATATATAGGTTGAATTTTTAAACTATCCCAATTAGTACAGTTTATTCTTTAAATTTCAGTCAATTGTTTTGCTTCCATGGAGATCATCCTTACTTACTTGAGTTTCTTGGTTTCTCATGCTCTTTTCATCTTCATGATTCAATTTCTTTACTTAATTGCATCAATAGCAATCAAAGATTACCTACTAACAACAATAACACTAAACAAACTTATTAGTAGTAATAATATTTTGCATCATCAAAATCACATATAAAACCTTGGGGTCAACATGTTGGATTTTATTTTTAATATTTTTACATTTTATTTGGATTATGTTTTATCAATAAGTTGTGAATTATAATCTATGAATTATTTCATGATTATTTTATTTTCAGTATACATGAAAAATGTGTTGCGTTGAACCTGCAGTTCAAGCGTTGAACTTGTAGTTCAATAATTAAAACTTGAAGGTTTGGCACGACATGCCATTATGCATATAATACATACTCTTCCTTGCAACTTGTACATGGACATGAGCCTAATATTTTTCATTTGTAATTTTTTTAGTTGTGTTGTATATGTACTAATAGCACCACCTCAAAATGGGTCCATAGAGGATACTCAAAATCTATTTTGACGAGGCACATTTTTCGACATTAGGGGGAGAAAAAAAACCCGTTAGTGCTAAAAAATGTCGAGAAATTTCCTGAAAGGAAGACCGTTTAAATAGTTTTAATCCACGTGCAAGTTAGAGTGAACTAGAAGTTCAAAAAATAATACAGTTACAATAAATTGTAACTCAATTGTCATATGCATTTTACAGATGCTAAAAGAGTGACAAAATCTCATATTTCAGCTATTAATACCCCAGTAAGGGTTGTGGTTCCTATTGAAAATAGAAAATCAATCGAGCTCAACACACGCTAGAAGCGTGGACAATAAATTGAAACTAAAGATAAAAATTCGCGGAAAAAGAAAAAGTAGCGTCACTAAGAAAATCTCCTGAAGATAAGACTCTTGAAGAGGAAGATCTCAGTCAAAGAGCTATAACCAATGATGAGACACAAATTGAGACAACGGAACAATTATATCTTCTAGATATCGCTCTTGGAGTTGATGATCATATGAATGGAAATTACGAGATCTCGATTAATTTTGTGATACAGGAGAAAGATTTGATAGAAATTAATTTATCATCGACGATGAATATGCCTCAACAGTAGCTCTTGCTGTCTCAAGAGACAATCTGGATCCATAACCTATGAATATAAATGAATGTCAGCGTAGACATGACTGACCATTATGGAAAGAGGTAATTCAGGCCGAGTTAGACTCGTTATTTAAATGCATGGTATTCGGATTTGTTATGATGACTCCCAAAAATGTGAAACTAGTTAGGTATAAATGGGTATTTGTCCGAAAGCATAATGAGAATAATGAGGTGGTAAGATATAAAGCGAGACTAGTTGCCCTGGATTTTTTCGCAGAGACCTGGTATTGATTATGAGAAAACTTATTTTTTTGCTATGGATATGATCACATTCCGATATTTTATTAATATGGCAGTTAAAGAAAAGCTTGATATGTGCCTTATTAAAATGATATCTATATGATAGTCCTAGAAGGACTAAAGATACAAGAGATGAATACACATCAAACATGCAACATGTATTCCATCAAATTACAAAGATCCCTGTATGGATTAAAGCAATCTGGACGTATGTGATATAATCATTTGAGTGAATCCTTATTGAAAGAATGATATTTGAATAATACACTATGTCCATTTGTATTTATAAAAGACCATAGAATGGTTATGTTATTATTGCAGTATATGTTGATAATTAAAATATCATTAGGACTCTTAACGAACTCAAAGAAGCATGTACCTATTTGAAAAGTGAGTTCAAGATGAAAGATTTAGGGAAAATGAAATTTTATATCGGCATGTAAATCTATCATTTATCCCAAAGAGTGTTAATACACCAATCTACTTATATGAAAAATATACTTAAGTAATTTTGCGTGGATAAATCATTTCCCTTAAAGTACACTTATAGGTGATATGCGTATTAAAAGTGAAGAAATATTATTTTAGACCTAAAGAAGATAACGAAGAGTTATTTGGTCCTGAAGTACCATATTTAATTGCATCAGGCCTATTATTACATTTATAATAAATTTCTTAGCTACGTATAGCTCTGCACCTACCAAGAGATATTGGAGTGGTGTAAAACACACACTTATTGTGTTATTTTCAAGAACTATTGTGTTATCTTACCAATGATAGTTATTTACTTGCTCCCTATAATGATAGATCTTATACTGGTTATATTTGCTTATAGTGGTATTGCAATTTTCATGAAATTCTGTAAAGCGAACTATGGTCCTGAAATAGCTCAATAAAAGATACTCCCATTATGTTATTTAAAATTAATGCAACTTGTATTGCACAAATTAAAGTGGATATATCAAGAGTAATCGAACTAAACATATTTAACCAAATTCTTTAATACGTATAAGTTTTAGAAGAGTGATAAAATATATATCCACTAAATTCGTTAGAGTGACAACATAGCAGACTTATTTACTAAGTCTCCATCTAATGTCATATTTGAAAGATTTGTTTTATTGATTAATATGTGTCGTCTTAAAATATTGTCTTTATCAAGGGAAGCGAATCAATATAAAATTGTACTATTTTTCCTTAGTCAAGTTTTTGTCCTATAGGATTTTCTCGACCAAAAGTTTTAATGAGGCAATACGTGTAATGACAGAATAGCGCATGAATTGTATTCTTTTCCTTAGTTTTATATATATATATATATTTTCCACTGGATTTTTCTAGCAAGGCTTTTAACAAAATATATTTATAGCGCAAGTAATATCTAAGAGGGAGTGTTATAAATAAATTATTATATATGGATATTACTTAAATATTATTGAGTATATATTTTAAAGAGATTATAGTATAATGCTATTTCAGTAATATTAAATATATCAAAATCCTAACTATTTCTTTATATAAGAGAAGTTATGGTTAATCTTAATAATAAGAGTTTGAGCCACTTTTATCTCTACATATTTTTCTCTATCTATTTTCCTTCTCTTTACTTTATTACTTTATATTCTTTGTTATTAATTTTGATATGCTGTACTAATAAGCTAATTTATAACAGAAATCACTAAAAGATGATTTTTATAGGGAGATTTCAAATTTAATTTTTTTTTTTTGGTCTCTTCCACACATTGAGTGGCTCATTAGGAAGAGAGTAACTCATTAGAAAGAGACATTTTTATTTTAAATTTCAAAATATTTTGACCACACATTGAGTGGTTCATTAGAAAGAGATATTCTTTTTTTAAATTTTAAAAATATTTTTGCTAATATATATATATATATATATTAAAATTTCAGTTCGTTTGGTTTTATCCAAATTTTTTTTGATAAAAATAAAAACCGAATCAAAATTTAATTTGATTTATCATATTTAAAATCAAACTGAATTAATGTATTAAATAAATCAAACCGAAATGAGCCAATTAATTCAATTTGATTTTTTTTTATTTTGGTTTGATTTTACTCACTCTTAATATTTACCTTAATTTGACCGTTTTACCAAAATTTAAAATCAAGGGCTTCTTTCATTTAAAAAAAAAAAAAATTCAAGGGCTTCTTTTGAAAAAAAAAAAAAATAGAATCAATGGCTAATATTAAAAACTTTTCAACCAACGGTTAGATTTTTTCAGGTACACTGTAATGGTACGAAATAGATGAGAAAATCCATAATTTACTTTTCAGATGACAAGGCTATTTTTTATTTCGAAATTTCAGTATTTCAAAACACCAAAGTAATATTATGTTTCCTTTGGCTTTGATTAGTCATGCCAGTGCCCCTGCACAGGGGTCATGAACTCATGATGTACTTGGAAAAGCGCACCGAAATGATGAAGTTGAAAGAAATCAGATTCTTGCAATGTAACATGCTTGGGATGTTTGCCAGGGTAAAAATGTTAAAATTCTTAATTTTAAAATATAATAAAAATTAAAAAAATTAATGAATTTTAATTTTAATATTTATATAATAAATTAGGCTCAATTATATTTTATATAATGAAATTTATACTAAAATTATTTTTGAATATATTTTAAATTTTTTTTAAATGTATAATTTCTAAAAGTTTTTAACATTTTTTTAGATAAAAAATGAATAATTTTTTATCCATATGTGCTTTTCAGTAACTAAATATGCCAAATAAAAGTCACATGCTGCCTTTCTTGCATATTTATACCCAATAACGCCAACGCCTATAATTTTTTTTTTTTTTTTTGCCAAGGCCAACGCCTATAAATCTCAGGAGCTTGAAACTGAGGCACTTTTACGACCAAAAAAGAAAAAATTCACTGAGAAATCCAAAGACTACCCAACAATTGAGGATAGGTAAATGCGCCCTATTCTAACTAATTTTCCATTCTTTGTTTTTCCTTTTGAAACTCTAAAAAATTGCCTACTTGATTAATTTTCCTTTTCAGTGCTTGTATTCTTCTAATATGGGTATAAATCATATTATGTTGCAGATAAAAGAATTTCTTGCTTGTATTGTTGCGTACAAACTGGAGAGAGAGGTACTAATCCTTTATGAAATATGTATATATATATATTATTATTAGTTGTTAGAATAAAATAGTATTTATTTTAGACACTAATTTATTTTTTATTTTATTTAGTGAAAAAAAAAATAGAATTTTCAGTCGGAATATACACTAATTTGTACTCATTTTCATCTCAAGGAAAATATGAGAAAGCTTTTGTTGATGTGCAAAGTCAAAATAATATTTGAGTGTGAATAATTAGAGTTTTCATTTCTTTGGCATGATTGGAGTGGGGAAGATTTACATACAGGTAAATAATATATACATTTTTAAAAAAATATATTACATATTTGATTCATTTATGTGGCAAGATTAATTGTCATTATATTCTTTATTTGGAATTTCTATTTAATGACTTTTTGTACATTTTAACTAATTATTGACATGTCTTCGACATCGTCTAGTAAACTCTTGTGATAGTGAAATGTAGTAGATAATAGTTTTTGATTTTCAAATCATGATAACAATTTTTAATTATTTTCATAAACACACAACTTAGAATTTTTCTTATAACTAAAATAATTTGATATGTCGAGCAACACTAGTAAAAATATATATATAATATTGCATATAGTGATAATTAAAAACTTGAATAGTGTATGCTAACACTATTTATCACTTGAAATTTTTAATATTTTAAATTTTAAATTATTTGATAATGTACAATTCAAAAATTTTAATTAGATTAAAATTTACTTAAAAAAATAATTTAAAATTTTGCAACTGAAAATGTGACCAAAATATAATAAAATCATTGGGCTATCAAAAATTTTTAAATTTTATTTTGTTTAATATTTAATTAAAATTCAACCATTAAATTTTTAATACTCGACTATCAATTTGACCCAAAAAAATCTTATAATTTGCTGGTTTTTATGGTCTTGTCCAACTCTTTCAAATTGATCCCAAAAAAATTTGTTTATTGTTACATATAATAAATTTTCTTTTCTAATTAGAATGTTTTTACATAATTTTCTGTACACGATCAGGAAATTTTATAGTATTTTGCTATTTTTACTAAATTGTTTTGTGCTATAAATATGATTTATTTTCTGTGTAATTTTTTTCCTAAACTATTCATTTTTCTCTTAGAAATATAAATTTATATATAAATTTTTTGAATTGTCTAATAAAAGAATTTTTTTTATACGAATAATAGTTTATTTTGATGAAAAGGAAAGAAAAATAAAAATTACATGACACATACTATAATAAGTTATTCCACAAATATCATACAATAATAAATTAAAAATAATAGTTTTATTTTCATTCATCTATTGCCCTATGGATGAAGTGCTAGTAAAAATTTTCATCCCTTTAAGTCAAATTTCTAGCTTTGCCGCATAATCCAAATTCAATAATGTTCAAATCATATGATTTTATAACATTAGGTATTACACATCCACGTGATTCTCATAAATTTACATATTAGTTATTGTTGCGAACCTTTTTTTATTAAAATAAAATTAAGCGCGCTAGAGATTTTTGGAGTCTCACTTCTATCTAACTTCTATCACATGATTGTACAAGATACTAAGAGACCCTAAGTCTCTAAAAGAAACTTGAATAAGTTGGATGCAATTTCTCCAACTATCACAAAATGAACTAAAGACTGCCTTTGACCCGTTGAATACCAATCCGGAATTCAAAGTTCTAGTTTTGCTCAAAGAAACAAACCGAAAGTCAAAATTCTGGAATACATGCCAGCTGTGCTAAAAATCGGTGATTAAACCTCCGGATTCTCTCTTCTCTATGCAGATTCCCTGAATTATGTGCCAGCTACCATAAAAGCGGAGGTTAAACCTCCGGATTCTCTAGCCTCTATGCAGATTCTACATAGAGTTGACTGCTTTATCAAATCCGGAGCTTAAAGTTTTGGATTTCTGACCCCAACTGACACTTGTATTCTTTTAATCCTAGCCGTTAGATCACAAAAGATGTAATGGTTAGGGATGATGATATAGAATTTAAAAACCCCTCTTCTCTCCCCTTCATCTTCACTTGTTAGCCCCACACTCTTTCTTTTAATCCTCCCAAAACAGAATTCTCTCAATTTTTTTTTTAACTTTCCTTATATATATATATATATATATATATATATATATATATATATATATATATATATATTGTGATTGTGATCCCAATATCTTAAAACTGAAAAAAATGATACAAGATGCATGTACGTCACATTCCTTCCATCATTACTTAAAGTTGAATTTTATGGTGATGATATTCATTTTAATTTTTATTATTTTAGCATATAAGGTACAAAAAATAAAGTTTACCATCATGCGTAAGGAGATCACGAAGTTGGACAAGGAATCATTAAAATGGCTATTGAAAATACCAAAAGAACAATAGACGCTTTCCTATGACGACGACTCTAGATATGGCAGCATGACATCGAATATTGCCGAATCCGTAAATAGTTTTTTAAAAGTTGTTAGAGGCTTATCGATAACCGCCATGGTCAATGAAATTTTTAATAAGTGTGTTAATGCATTTGATCACTAAAGAGGAGAGTATGAAAAGGAAATACAAGAATGACACATGCACACCTATTTCTGTAGGGACAAACTGTCTAGATGGATCTGATGGGTAGTGGTCATGCAGTACAACATTTTAATAGAAGAACAAGTGAATGTCCAGTAACTATGAGTCGCCAGAACCGAAGAGGGAAGATTAAGGGAGGCAATGCACAGGTTGTGGAATCGGCAAAACTTGAATTCACGTGCGGCAAATTCTAGTAATATAAGATTCCTTGCTCGCATGCCATTGCATGTTCTGTGAAGAACGATATAGATTTTGAGCAATTCATTTCCCTATTTTATAAATTGGAATGTTCGTTGAGATGTTGAGAATCTAACTTTCACCCCTAGGTTATCAAGCTTATTGGCTCGATTGTCAAGGATTGCGTGTTATACCTAATAAAGAAAGGTTGCGCAATAGTGGTAGACCAAAGTCCACAAGGATCAGAAATGAGATGGACTGGCGGGTCAAGAAAAAAGCTGGATATTTATGTAGATTATGTGGTCAATTTGGCCATAACATTAAGACATGTCCAACAGCAAATAGTGGGAAGTCACGTCCATAAAATGGTATTTTCAAATTTTACCTCAGTTGTCTTTTTGTATTGTAATTCATGATTATACCGTTTTACACTTATTGTAACATGTGATGATGATTTTAACATATTATTACTATGATTTCATAACATATTTACTTGTATTGTTGACCTAAATTTTGTTTATTTGCTTAATTTAATGGTTAATAACTTTTAATGTATGCATGAGTCATATTTGTTATTATACAAAATATTTTATGTTATTCATAAAAAACTATGGTAAGTGAAAATGTCATTTTATACTCCTAGTGACATATTTAGAGCATGTGGCCGACATTGCTCACTTGATGATGATTTTCACTATCCTATTGACCTGAATCAATATAATAGTGAGCAAGTTATTGAAATGATGCTGAATGAATAGTCTTTTCGCACACGCGAGTCTTTAATACTTTGGGAAGAAGTGATAGAATTTAGTATCCAAGTACCTCGTGCTAAGGCAGTCCATATGCCAAGAGCAAATGCTGATGAAATTCATCATGCAATATTCCGTATAAGAGAAGAGAATAACCATAATAAGATAAGAATAAACAAGTTTTACTTTAATCGTCGTGCTAGAGAATTTTTTGAGGACAACGACATTAATCAAGCACGTATTTTTAGAATATTAGCTGCGTCGACTGATTGTTTATCTGATATTCAACTTTTAGATGAAGAAACAGATGTATGATAACTCGAAAAAAATTTAATTTGAAGAGATGTAATTTCTTTTGATAATATTTTGTAAAATAATGCATAGAAACATAATGCATAGAAACATTCGATGCATACTATGTTCAATGTAATTATAAACTTTTCAATTTCATGTGTTTTTGTAATACACTATCTTATTTCTTATTACAATTAAGATTCAATATCATTTTAACTACTATATTTATTCAGGTATGGAGGGTGGACATGCTGCTGATCACATACATCTTAGACCATACGACACTAGATTATTGGACATGTAGGATGATCACCGATCGAGAGTTGTATAGGCAGACGAGGAAGATGCCCAGCCACTGAGATGCAGGCATAATGCATTATAGTACGACCTGATTTTGAGATTGATGACTGCATACTTCTGCAATTACGGCGTATGAGATTTTTTGGTTTGTCTAGGCTTAGCCTTTTCCAGTTGGATCACCGTCTTATCATTGCACTAGTAGAGAGATGGAGACCAGAGACCCATACCTTTCATTTTCCTTATGGAGAGATGACCATCACCCTGCAGGACGTCTACTTACAGACTAGTTTACCTATAGATGGTCATGCAGTGACACGATCCACGCGCATAAATGGCAGGGATTTATGTCTAAGAATTTTTGGTTAGGCCTTAGATGGAACGCATATTAGAGGCAACAGAGTGTTGATTACTTGGCTCAATACAAGATTCAACACTCTTCCCGATGATCCGATTGAGTTTCAGATGGACGCCTATGTACGTGCATATATACTCTATCTTATAGGTGATGTTTTATTCACCAGTGACGATGACAGCTGAGTTCATTTGATGTGGTTGCCTATCTTAGAGGACTTCGACCTTACCGGTCAATATAGTTGGGGAGCTGTCTGTCTTGCATGTTTGTATAGTGAGTTATGTTCGGCAGCACATCAGGGTGTAGCAGAAATTGCAGGGCTATTATTCATATTGCAGTTGTGGGCATGGGATAGACTTTCCATTATTTCTCCCAAACTGCTTGTAATAATGCCAGTGGGTGACACCCCTCTTAAGCAACGGTGAGTACAAATTAATATATTTGTATTAAATTAACATATTTAATGAAATTGCGCTAATTAATTTTATTTTGCAGATGGAGTACCTCGAGATGTGTTACTGATGTCATTACATACGTCTTTGTTGGTATTCGGTACAAATTTGATGTAATGCACGATCAGCAGGTATGTAATTGGGATAAGTCAACTAAAGAATTATGCTTTCACATTTATTCATGTGCTGTTGTAATAACTGTTGAAAAATCTCTCATGCAGATGATTTGGGAGCCATATGAGCAGGAGATATTGGAATTACTCACTGATTACTGCCGTAATGGATAAAATAAATGGCAAGTAGTGGTCCCCCTGATATGCTTTCACATTGTATAGTGGCACCAACCTAATAGAGTTATGAGACAGTTTGGATAGCGGCAGCGCATTTCGTTGTGGCCTCTTCAACTTAGAGGGCTTGAGGGCATTGACTTGCATTCTGGAATGGTGACTGGCGTGTGCACCATTAACAATGGGTTGCGAGGTGGGATGATGAACATTAGCAAATCCGTATAAATGTGCCAAGAAACACACGTCCAGAATACCATTCTCAGTATATGGAATGATTTAGAAGGGTGACCAGGAGATATTTATCTCACCATGGTGTATTGTTTAATTCAATGGTTAGTTAACAAATAAATTGATAGTATTGTGATTATTTAATTGTCATATTCCACTAATATAAAATATTAGCATGTAAATTTTTTCGTTTCGTATCGTATCTAAATAATAATGTATTAATTGCAGAAAGATACTGTGGAGAGAATCCGTATAACAGAGGATGTCGGCACAATTCAAAAAATCAATCAGACCTTATTTGATGCATTAGTCAAGGAGGAACAGATTGTGACAGGACAAGCTTCAGAGCTAGAGCAAGTGTTGGAACATCACTAGCCGGATGTCGGTCCTAGTGAACTATGAGCTCGACGATGTTATAGTCGGAGAGCAAACCAGAGGCGCTCGACGGATATGTCTGATTATTCAGATGTATTGCGTCCAGTTGACTTCCACCAATCAGGTTAGCAGGATGCCACAATTGATGAAGATAGGTTTCAGCCTAGCACATCAACTAGATTCGAGTTCGACAGTGCATCAGGGGCTCAGAAACCTAATGTTACATAAGAGATGTACGGACAATCCCAGTTCTCCACTCAATTCTCACAGTTCGGTTCACATGTGCAGCCTCCTTATGATCGTTTTGCATCTACACTATTTGAACCGAACCCATATGCAGTGCCATCTTTTGCATTCATGCCTTGGACAAGAGCATAGTGGGGTGGAACTCCCGTACATCAAACACAATATTCTGGTTAGTTCTTCACTCCGATAGATATGTTAGCACCTGCTTTTGGGCATCCATCTGCTATACTGGGACCTACTTTTACTCATTCTCCTGTTCCATATCAAGTTGATGGTCAAGAGCAAGATGCTGCTGCTGAAGAAGAGCCTGCAGAAGTGCAACTTACGTGGTTTAGCCTAGACGTGCTCCATCACGTGACCGTCGGCCTCCGCCTTGTGGGACTGGAGGAGACTGATGTCATGTTCAAGGGGGACGCAGAGGTCGTGGAGGTCATTAGTATTTTTTTTGACCAATTGTACACTTAATATAATATTTATTTGAATGGTTATATTTGCATATTTCATATCATGTCTCTAAGTTCCCATATTCATATTTGTTGATTAAACAATACAATATCGATTGACACAATACATTTATGACAATTTGCGTACATATGTCAAGTTAATGTTATTACAATTATATTAATATAATTAAATTAATATATTACTACAATTAATTTAATACAAGGCGTAACATTTACCAAATAACCTTAAAATATCATAGTTAAACATTCTATTCTATGACTCTTCATCGGACATTTTATCATCGGAAGCATACTTATGGTATCTAAGCACATTGCTAATCTCTGTATCAGATAATGTTCTGCCGTTCGTATTAGCTTGTTCTTTTGCAAGTTTAACATGTAATATATTGATCTGCGACGAAGCATCCATGTATTCTCCTTTCATATTCAAATAATAACAGTTTCATATGTAGACATATTTCTCCTTATCAAACTTAATGATCGGCAATGTACGATCAGAGATTCAAGAGCACGTAAGTCTTCTACCAATTTATTTGATTCTTCTACTCGAAAATGTCACTTGCGCCACAAACTGACATAATATTCTTTTTGATCTGTAAATTTTTCACGCTCATACTCATCTTTGAAACGCGACATTAGTAAACTAAAATTTCTTTCACGATTGATGCTTCAAACTGTCAATTTAAAGTTCATTGTACGTATTAAAATTAGATATTGCAATTAACATCCAATTGGCACATAAATGCGAAAGTTTCAACTTTCTTAACAAATATTAAAAAGCTAGACATTTTATATGCATTTTAAATAAATTATATTAAATATAAATTAATGACATTAATTAATTATATTAAATTATTATTAACTTAACTTAAAACAATAATATTATACTAATTATATAATATTATACATTATTAATAATATAGTATTAAACATTAATTATTATCTTAATTAATTTAATTATATTAAATAATATGTTAATTATATAATATTTCTCAAAATTTATTATTAAAAAAATTGTATTTATTAAAATTTACGAAATCCAAAAGAAAAATTTTACAA
>CATKHJ010228433.1:0-10070 GCA_949750685.1 Vernicia montana | reverse complement strand
TAAGCTAAAAGAAAACTAAAAACAAACAAAAGCAAGCAAAGAAAGCAAACAAATAAATAAATAAAAGAAAAAGGAAGAATATAAATACCTTTTGATGACGCTTCGGGACATATGGACGGAGCGGGCAACCAGATCGCAATTCCACCTTGACTCGTCTCGACGGAACCAAAGCCTCCTAATGGCTACTCGGACGGCTCTTAGGACTCCCTCGAACTGACTTGAGAGAGCCCACAGACCACCCAACAAGAAACAAAGATTTAGAACTAAAAGGCAGCTCTTTTCGAACCAAGCCTTTAGAAAAGGGCTAGCTTTTAAGCAATTAGGCTCAATTTAGCTAGCTTTGAGTGAGTTCAGTTGTATAGAATGGGTTAGGGAGGGTAGGTTTATATAGGTAGAGCAGCTAGGTGAATTTTTATACTTTTTCGATGTGGGATTGAGTGTTTTAAGCCCGAAATCGCACACAGCAGCTCTGGAACCGCACACGGAGGATTCTGGACCGCAGGGAGAAAAATGGACCGCACAGAAAATGGGACCGCACAGGCCCCTTTTGGAACCGCACAGGGCCTGTGCGGTTCTGTACAGGCTCTGTGCGGTCGCTGGAGGGCCTTGTGTGGTCCTCCAGGTTCAGACGGGCAGATTCGTCGATTTTTTTGACCCTTTCTTGCTCGTTTCAGTTTCCGAGGCTTAATCGCACGTCCGAGGGTTCAGACGGTGCAAATTTCAGGGTTCACAGCAATAACAAAAATTTGTGCAAAGCCGTGCACATTGATCATGCACTGTTGTGCATCATCTAATGCACTTCTTCTCATGCTCTTTTCTTCCTTATTACTTCCGAATTATATCCGCATGACTTCCGAACTTTCAAATTCTTTGAAATAGCTTCCAAACCTTGAAAAGAACCTAAGAAGACTAGAAACAAACTACCAAAATAAAAGATTAACAAAAACAAAGAAAATCAAAACATAAATAATGCATTAAATGGATTAATCTTACAAATTGCTTTTAATATAAGTAGCATAATTTTAGCTTATCAAATTCCCCCAAACTTATAATTTTGCTTGTCCTCAAGCAAAATAAGAATTAAACTCAATAAGAAAATTTAAACTTCTCACACTTATGTTGAATAAGTTTTTCAAAGGCCTTAAGTAATCAATATGCACAAATAATTTATCAATAGCACAACAAAAAAAGCCTTTTACCTTAAGTTCAAAACAAACCTCATCTTAATTATGCTTTGAATAACCATGCACTAAATTAATTATAAAGAAATTGTTGCACTTCAAACAGGTAAATACACACTAATTATCTTTAAATGCCTCTTTCATAAGATATTAAATAGAATTACAAATCTCATAGGCATGCTCATGCAAACACTCCACTAATGAAATTCACAAATCAAGAGAGATCATTAGGCTTGTAATGAGGCCATAATGGGTTAATTAGCTAAACAAAGAAAAGGCTAAATGAACAAGAGTGAGATAATTATGCCAAGTAAAAGAGAATCAAAAGCTTTTAGTCCATAATTTCAAAATAAAGGGAATATGCAAATTAAGTTCATTTCACTACGAGTACTATTCTTTCTCTCTTTTCTTCTTTTGATCTTTCAAAAAGAGTCTCAAACTATTTTCTTTGACTCTCATTTGTGATTTATTAACAAGTTCTTGCTTTCCCCCAAACTTATTTTTTTGGCACAAAAGTGGATTTCATTTAAGAGGTACTTGCATTATAAACATCCTTTCCATCAAGAAACTTCAATGATTTCGTTTTCTTCACAGCTCAATAAGCTTTTAAATTTTAAACTTGACATAATTAACTCATGAACAAGGTAATGATTACAATTAAGGTTAAATAATTTCAAAGAAAAGAAAGCTAAAATTTAAAACAAGACACAAAGGGGTAAACTATGGGTAAAATTTAAAATAAGGGTAGATAAAGGAAACAAGGCTAACAAATAATGCCTAAATCATATCTCTCTCTTAAAGTAAATTCAAAATTTCACCTCAAAAGTTCATAAAAACATATTCTAAGATAGGCGAGGCAAATGAAGATAAAAATTGTGTAGAAGCCCTCTCTAAATAAGCATACACAATTTCAATGCAATTAACTCAATGCAAAGATCAACAAAACACAATCTCAAGTTAATTCCTTATCCAAGATAGAAACTTAACCTGAAATACCTCAGTAGATCCTCCATAAACATTTAATGCATCCCATCCTTGGCCTTCGTCAAATTTATCAACACAAGAGCAAAAACTCAACCAAAAAGCAATTTGTAAAATCCATCCATTAAAAACAGAAACAATTAAGTAGAAATTACACAAGTCCATAATAAGAGTTAAATGACAAAAACATAAAGGAAAAGAAACAAAAGTTATACAAAAGAAAACATAAAAATTTATCCTCCAAACTTTAAAATGAACATTGTCCTCAATGTGCAATAAGCAATAGGATAGGACATAGAGGATAGCAATCAGAAATCGGTAGAAGGTGGTTATGGTGGTGGATGATAGGCCAAACCCGTATAAGCAAAGAGAGCTTTAAAACGCGCATGTATATTTTCCTCCATCCTATCAAAACATGCCTCCAAACCATAAAACCGATTTACCATTTCAAGTTCCAAGGTATTAACTTGATCCTTTAAATTCCTATATGTATTAACATGATCCCAAACAAGAGGTGGAGGCATGGAAGGTTCAGGGATGGATTCTTCCATAGGCACATCAGTATGCCTATCCATTTCCCTTTCCTCTTGAATTCTTTCATCTTCTTCTTCCACTCTACTCTTCCCTCTTCTCCTAGAAGAGCCTGCTTCCACACTTTTCTTTTTCAGTACATACCTATTACCTTTTTTCTCAATCATATGCATGTTTATTAAAGTTTGTAAATTCACGCTCTACTCCCCCACCATAGGTTCCAAATTTGTATTATTGATATCAATTACCCCCAATGCCACAGCTATTTTTGTAATATATCCCCTAACTAATATATGTATGTATATATATGATATGCTTGTACAGACTAACTAGTTCAGCCTACTTGCATTGAGAGACAATGTTGATATGTCTCCTCGCAGTGGAGTACAAATGATGATAGCTCTCGGCAATAGACCGATGTACCTACACGGCAGACGAGGTAAGTATATGATTTTTGAACAAAAATACAGGGATAATAGGAATCCTCACATGGGTAGTCTCTAGAGGCTCGAAAGTAATGGTTGTGGCAGTGCTCAAGTCCAGCACCCCATCCTACAGAATGCCATCATTGTCCATATAATAATAGGTGGGATCCAAGTTGGGAAATAGATGACCCACCACCATCCCTAGAAGAGGTTCGGTAGGAGCATCAGACACGCTCACATTGACAGCAGTAGAAGTGGAGGCACCCTCACTGGCACGAGACCACTTAGGCCTCAATCCCTATATCAGTCAAAATTAGCAGAGCATGTAATCAGAAAAAAAAAAAATAGGCAAGTTGAAAGAAAAGAGTACCAACCCAGCTAATATCATGAGTATCCCTAGGAACTAGGGGGTATCACGTAAGAGGTACCGGCTACGAGGAGGAACTCTTGGAAGCAAATACTGGCTGATGAAGCACATGTAAGCTCCCTCGGACGGTGGCTCTAGATGGGTATCTGCTAGCTAGCACACCAAAGCAGCTGTTAGATCCTAGCCCTCCAACAAAAAAGCCAACATCATAGTAGGGGGTGAGTGAGACAGTCATTGATGATCCAGGACTCGCTCCCCCAAGTACTAGAGCCGATAAGTGGCACAGCAAAGCAGCTGTCTCCTTCCAATCAATCCAACTGCCCCAATCACATAGGCAAGGCAATCCTCTAGAGGCCCCCATGACGCTATAACCACCTGTAAGAGTAGTAAGGTAAGAATCCTTAACTCTAAACCTGTTTTTTTGCTAATGAAGCTTGCTTGTTTACCTAATCAGGACTCAGATGGTTGAGCCGGTATTGATGCCGCTCCATATTATGAGAATGAGAAGTGCTGAAGTAGATGCTACCCCATTTCTTTGACTGAGGAAAGGGATCCTCATCATCTCCTAAACGATCCACTAGAGGGATCATCAGCAGCCCATAATCGTAGGTCCACATCTGGATCAAAGAAAGAGTCAGATCAGAACAAGTATGAATAAAGAAAAGCAAAAAATGCAGAGTCATAGAGACATACCTCGATGAGACGCCAGTGGCCTCCCATCTTCTCCTTCTTCCTAACGGAGAGGTTTATGCTGTAGTAGAGGCATGCAAGACCAGCAGACCCCCAAGCAAAAGAATTGATCTGGTCTACATCCCGGAGAGCTAAGAAGGTGCTCATATCCTAAGAATTCCAATTATCCACAACGAGGAGGAGATAGAGAATATAGCACATGACCAGTTGGTCTATACCTACAGCGTCAGTAGGATTCCAACCCTCTACTGCCGAATATCATTATAGAAGCAAGCATTCTAGACCCGCATGATGAGAGGAATGCCCAACAAGTTCTACACATATGTGAATCTCTAGTCCGAGGCCGGATGGGTAAAACAGTTGTCAAATAGGACCGGGAGACCCTCGAAAGAGAGGCAAGTGAGAGTAGTATAATTGATAGGCGTGATAGTCATCTCTCCAAAGGGTAGATGGAAGGTGTGAATAGTATCCATCCACCTCTTCATCAGGGGATAAAGTCCACTTCGGTCCATATGCAGAGGTTGTCAAGGTAGAGAACTAATAAATGGTTTGAAGCCAGTTTGTGCTATCCGAGCTTGGACCAATGGAGAGAGGCTCCGATACTAATCCCATGCCAAAAAAGTGCTGCCACCGCCCTTTATGCAGTCTATCTTCACCTACATAAATGAAAAAGAGGTTAGAGCTGTAAAGTCAAAACCCAAGTTCATGCAAATTTCAAACAATTGAAAGATTAAATTCAGGTAATGTGCAAGTATTTATGATTATGGGGGCATAAGCATGCATACAGAGGCAAAACGATGAAAAATAGTTAAGAAAATGATTGAGAGAACAAACAAATCAGACAAAGGCAAGCCTGCTACACACATGGGGCACGCAGAGTCCCACGCACCCCTTGTATGGGATGCAGCAAGGGCCACGCATCCCACGCAAAGGGCTCGCCCATTGGCATGTGCCTCTTCTGTCCGAAAAATGCAATTTATTCAAATTTTCGTACCTAAATGAAGACCTGCTCAAATTGACTCAACCAAAATGCAATAAATAGTAAGGGGAAGGGAAAATACCTCTATCCTGACCAAATGGTTGTGAAGATGATGGAGAGTCGGCCAAGCTTAGTTGTCCAATGCTCATCCTCGGCCGAAATTCCATATTTTCGGCGATACGTGATCAAATTGGAGAGCCTCAGGTACTTGAATTAAAGATTCTCAAGCAAATCCATAGAGAAAGGGAGATTTTGAGATTTTGAGATTTTGAAATTTTTGAAGAAAATTTGAAATTTGATTCAATCTTTGAGATAATCACAATCTAGTTGATTATTTGAAGATTATGAGGTTGGGAATATTATTTTTGATGAAAATTTCGAAGAAAATTGGAAAGAAAATGAAAGAGAAGTAGAGAGAGAGGGCGGTAAGAGAGAGTAGAGAGAGAGAGAGTAGAGAGAGCAGGAGGAAAAAGAAGAAGAAAAAAAGAAAAAAGGAAAAAAGAAAAGAAAGGGAAATCTCTTTTTGCCAAAAATTAGAAGTAATTTTCTTGGAAAATTTTTTGGAAAAGCAGAGTTTGAGAAAATAGGAATTATTTTCTACGAAAATATCCAAAATTTCCAAGAATTGGAAAATATTTTTAAAATTTTTCCATGAAATGGGAAATGATTTTTGAAATTTGATGAATGTATTATACATGAATTGCACCGACTAATGGAAAATCAAAGAATTATTTTGCAGATGAAAAATCACCCAAGATGCGAGGTAGTTGAAGGAGAGGGATTCAACAATGGAGAATCACCCAAGATGCGAGCTAATTGAAGGAGAGGGATTCAGCGATGGAAAATTACCTGAGATGCGAGTTTGCTGAAGGAGATGGATTCAGTAATGACCTGAGAAAAAAGGCAAGAGTAATTATGCTTGGAAGGCAGAATCATAGCTAAAAGAGAGGGATTCAGCAATGACCCGAAAGGCGAGGAGAGAGTAATTCTGTTTGGAAGGCAGAATCATAGTTGAAGGAGAGGGATTCAGCAACGACCCGAGAGGTGAGGCCAAAGTAAATCTGCTTGGAAGGCAGAATCACAGTTGAAGGAGAGGGATTTGGCAACGACCCAAAAAGCATGGCGAGCGAGATTTTGCTTGGACAGCAAAATCACAGGTATGCATGTGTGTGTAAGGAAGAAAATTAAGCTACAGTCCAACTCTACTTTGCTCTAAATTTGTGAAATAAAATAAGTCAAAATGGGGACAAACTGTGAAAGCTTGATTTTCGACCCTAAAATTAGATGATGATGAACGAATTAGTTCTCTTGGAAATTGACTCACAAGTTAGTCTTTTTTATTTAAATTGAAAATTTTTGGGTTTTAATTAGAAAATGGTTTAAATTGGAAAGGATGGGGGTATGTTTAGAAATTTTTGGACTTAATTGATGGAGTTTTTGAAAATTAGGGATTAAAATGAAATTTGCAAAATTACACTTTGGTTCTCGCATTTTAGGTTAAATTATATTTTGGTTCCTTTTTCTTTTAGAGCTGAGCGGATGAGGCCTGCAACCCTACATGGGGCACAACACCCCATCACGAGCCCCAAGCGGGGCATGACATGGAACACACACCCCCTATGCATCCCATGCCTTTCAAATAGCCAAGAACTCCAGTTTTTTAAAATTTTCAAATTTAAAAGGTTCCCAAATCCCTCATCCCCCAAAACCCTCAGAATCCAATAAGGGTAGGGTTGGGGAGGTTAGGGATCAGAATTTTGGTTTAAAATTCATTTATCCTTAATTAAAAATAAAAAATATTTGAAATTTTTAAAAATGACATAAAAGGCAAAACTTTTCTGATATCAAAAGGCTAGAGTTTATCATCTAGAATTTTTTTTAGGCTATCTAAGCTTTCTTAAACGAATTTTCTCTCTAAAAACTTAGAGTTATCTTCTGGTTCTCCTAAAAAAAAACCAAAAACACCAAATCAAAAAGAAAAAAACTTGTGAGGCAACTTTTCAAAGAAGAACGCAAAAGGCATGCTTAAATTTTGATATGCCTGAGGGCTGAATCCCCCAAGACCTATGATTCTCATTGCTTTCAAACCCTTTATGGGTCTAATTTACCTAGGGATAGGTCAATCTTATGGGGATTCCAAAGTAATTTTATTTATGAAGTTTAATCATATTCATCCATTTGTTTCTTTCTTGTCATATTTAATGTTTAATTTTGTTAATTCTGACATGTTTTGCTTATGATTTGTATGTATGAACATATTTGGAGCAAGCATGGAGGATCAAGACTAGTTCTTGATCCCCTCTACTTCATCCATTATACCTACAATTCTGTAATTTATTCATTTGTGAATGTTTCTTTTATTTCCATCGTTAAATTAGGAGCCTTAGTATTCCTTTTGATTTATTGAGCATGTCTTGTCATATTTAATGTTTAATTTTGTTAATTCTACCATGTTTTGCTTATGATTTGTATGTATGAACATATTTGGAGCAAGCATGGAGGATCAAGACTAGTTCTTGATCCCCTCTACTTCATCCATTATACCTACAATTCTGTAATTTATTCATTTGTGCATGTTTCTTTTATTTCCATCGTTAAATTAGGAGCCTTAGTATTCCTTTTGATTTATTGAGCATGTTTTGTTATCTTAATATTATGCTTTTGTTTTTTAATATACATATATGTGTTTGGTATGATTTACAAAGCAATGGGGGATCAAGACCAGTTCTTGATCACCCTTGCTTCATGTTATTTTGTATTTCCTTTGAAATCCTTTTGTTGCTTGATTCTTTGTCAAACCTCATTAGAGTTTCAATTTCTAGACCCTTCTTAGTTATATAATTGTCTCAATAATTTTTGAACATGGTATGATTATGGCATAAATATATTAAAAGACTAGAATCTTATTTCCTCTTTGTTCATATGTTCTTGATTTTTTTGCTTGATAATTCTAATGATCTTTTTAAGTTTTGATGAAGTTTTGATTTCTGGTAAGTTTGTTCTTGTGTTCCGTATGGAGAATACTTCCAAAAGGCATAAAAAATGAGCTAGGATAGAACTGGTAATGCAACAGAAAGGTTTCCTAGGTGACAGGAGCCTGCATTCAAGCGTGTGCCCCATGCCAAGGGCACACACCCCCATGGTGCGCCTCATGCCAGGGGTGCATCCCATGGCACGCGGCCCACAGGGGCTGGGTTCTTCATTTTTCTTATTTTTGCTTTTGTTTCCTTTATTTTCAGGGTCTTTTTGGTTTTTAGGTCAATTTTTAAGTCACTTGCACGATCCAGTAGCTTATATTTTTATTTCATTTATTAGGATTTGTAATTTTGTAATTCTTCAATTTTATGAAGAACATTCACCCCCATCCCCTTAGTAATTAGGATATTAGACTTAGGATTTTGTGTTCACTAATTAATTTGGTAAATTTAAATTTAATTAACGGCATGAAATGGACAATTAACTGAATTACTTTGCTTAGATTGTAATGCTTTAGGTTATTAATTTATTGCTTTTAATTGATTGATTATTTTGTTGAATTGAACATTTGATTAAGAGTTTTGGCATGATTCTAGGTAATTAATTAATCTGAATAATTTGGATTAGAAAATGCATGCTAGGTTGATTAATTTGATAGGATCTTATGCATGATAGTAAATTAACTTGGTAATTATTTGGCATATTTAATTAGGTGCTTAAGTTTATTTAACTTTTTAAATTATTTAGAATATGCATGTATAGGTTGATTTGTGAATTTGATAAATTATAAATCTTGGCATGATTTAATTCATATTGAAATTGATTTTTGGATGCTAAAGTATGCATTTTTTTTATTTGTTTGCTATAATATATGGTTGGCATGAACTGTATAAAATGATATAATTATTGCATCATAAAAAGTCCAAAAAGCCTAAATAAGCCTTATATTAAAATTGACCAATTAGCATAAGTCAACCTCACAACTGGGCAGACTTTGGTGCCTAACACTTTTCCAAGCCCGTACCTAACTTCGTTATCCAAATCTATGGTAAAAGAGAGGTTAAGTATGAAGTAAGGAATCCTAGTCATCTGTATTTTACTAGTTTTTAAAAACTAGGTGGTGATTCCTTTCTCTGTTTTAGGTTTTGGCCCAACTGTGAACCCTGAATTTTACACCGTCCGAACCCTCGGACATGCAAATAAGTCTCGAAACCTGAAACAGGCAAGAAAGGATAGAAAAAATAGAAGAATCGGTCCCGTTTGACCTGGGTGACCGCACAGGGTCCCCCAGGAACCGCATAGGCCTGTGCGGTTCCGCATAGGCCTGTGCGGTCCATTTTGGGGCCTCTGCGGTCCTTGTTCCCCTGTGCAGTCCTGCATTGCTCTGTGCAGTTCACTTTTCCTCGTGTGCGGTCCCAGAAGCTCTGTGTGCGGTTTTGGTCGTTTTGTTCAGTTTTCCCACATTGGAAAATGTGAGAAATGTTCCCCCCCCCCTTCCTACCTATATAAACCCTTCATTTCCATTCATTTCTACACAACTTAACACACTTGACTAGCAAAAATCAAACCTAATTGATTAAAAGCTAGCATTTTCTAAAGGCTTGATTCGAAAGAGCTGTCTTCTCAGTTAAAAGTTTTCTTTTGGGTGGTTGTTTGTGATTTCTTTCCTCAAGTCAGTTCGAGGAAGTTCCAAATACGCTGTCCTAGTAGCCGTTAAGAGGCTTTGGTTCCGCCAAGTCAAGTCAAGGTGGAATTACGATCCGATCGCCCGCTCCGTCCATACGTCCCCAAGCCTCGTCTTCAAAAGGTATTTATTTTCTTCCTTTTTCATTTATTTATTTATTTATTTGTTTTGAAGTTTGCTTTGCTTTTTTGTTGCTTTGTTTGCTTTTTGTTTTCTTTTAGTTTAGTTTCTTTTTATATTATTTTATTGTTATTGC
>CATKHJ010228428.1:0-26330 GCA_949750685.1 Vernicia montana | reverse complement strand
AATATATCATTCTTTTATAAATAAAGATTTTAAAATGTATATTATAATTTTGATTTATATAAATATATAAATTAAGCTTATTTAATTTAAAAATACATCCTTTAATATTTATTATTGTTGACCTAAATTGGGTGTTCAATTTAGTCAATCTCTATTTTGATTTTGACAATCAAATTGAATTGTACTAATATTTTATTGAAGTGTGTTTTCACAGATAAAATGTCTTAGAAATGCTTGGAAGTCAAGAACTTAGAAAATTCTCTAAGTGTTATGATTGGACTTCTAATTTGCGCCCGCAATATACATGTCCCGACCGCAACAACTCTATAGCGACCGCAATATAGCTAAAGCCCTGATTGCACAATTCAGACAGTAAGGTTTGTGGTCAGCATGGACCCACAACTTCGAGCGCGAAAGCAGTATTGTGACTGCAATAAGGCTATAGCGTCCGCAATATTCATAAGGCTGAGAATGAGCTGCAACGGTCATATTGAATAGACAATGAAAATCTGCCACGTATCACTAGCCGTTGAGCCATATGAAGATAGCGATCGCAATAATGCAGTAGCGACCGCAAAAAGGACATTGCGACCGCGACCAAGGCTTAGCGACCGCGATTCCACTTTAACAGTGCATTTAATGAAGATTTTCTAGCTATTAGGGAGAGATTGGGCCATGCTTCAATTGTAACGGCTCTTTGGTGTTGGGAGACTATAAATACCCCCTCCAAAGGCCTTCATTAAAAAGCAAGAACTTCTATAAGTGGCCAAACTCTTGTATTTTCATTTCTCAAGCCTTAAACTTCATTTAACATATTTTGTGTTTGTTCTAAGAGCTTTCATTGCTCAAGGGTTGGGTGTTAGCCTTAAACACTTAATAGGTTTGGGAGTGAGCCTTAGGAAAAATCTTGTTTAGGTTTAAGTGTGAGCCTTGTTAAAACACTTGAGAGTTTTAAGTGTTAGCCTAATGAAAACACTTGAGAGGTTTGAGTGTTAGCCTAGTGAAAACACTTGAGAGGTTTGAGTGTGAGCCTTGGGAAAACACTTGTAAAGTTTGGTGTGAGCTTAAACACTAAGTTGGGAGTGAACTTGGTAAAACTCCATTGATAGTGAAATACCCAATTGGTGATTGGGGAGTGGATGTAGGATTGATTATAATCCAAACCACTATAAATTCTTTGTGTTCTTTCTTTTCTTCCCTTATTCCTCATTCATTTTTAATTTTTAATTACCTACCAATTCAACCCCCCCTTCTTGGTGCATCTTAGGCAATAAGAAGGCTCATGCCAATAAGATGGACTAACATAATTCCGAAAAGCTCTAGCTAGAGTATGAGCAATCTCATTTGCTTGTCTCCTAACAAAACACATAAAATAATCTATCCCCTGTTTTAGTAAATCTCTACATTCTTCTATGATTGTGCCAAATTCAGTAATATCAACACCAAAACTATTTACTGCATCTACTACAATTTTGGCATCCAACTCAAAAACAACTGCAGGTTCTCCTTTCTCCAGCATCCACAGTATTGCTTCTCGCAACCCTAATGCTTCACTTGTTTTTGCATCATACACTCCATTCAAAATCTTAGAAGCACAAGTGAGAAACATACCTCTATCATTTCTAACCACCATCCCAACTCCAGAATTGAGTGTGACCCCAAATATTGCTGCATCCATGTTACACTTTACCTTCCCCAATGGTGGAGGGTACCATACTTGCTGCTGGTTGCTGACTCGTGGGTGGATTTCTCTTGAATCTCTACTAGCCTTTGTAGTTACCCATTCACAAAGTGTGTTCAGGCTTTGGAAAATCGTCTATTCTGGACTTAAAAATTGGTCTATCCAAAGCTTAGCATTACGTTGACGCCATATATTCCAAGCTACCACACAAATTTTACTAATAGACACCACATCATGACAATCCAAGGAATGAAAGAAACACTCATTAAAATCAGAAAAACCAGTAGCATTCAGACAGAGATTAGCAGCAGCCCAACACCATTGCACAAACGGGTAGGAGACTAGTATATGCAAGGGCTTTTCACACTCAACATTACACATAATACACAGTTCAAAAATAGGGATACCTCTACTATGGAGTTTTTCACGAGTTGGCAAACAATCAGTACAAGCTCTCCATATGAAGGATTTAACTTTTGGTGGCACCTCCATTTTCCAAAGATTTGTCCAGTGCCCAGGTCTTCGAAATTGATTCTCTGTACCAAGAAAATCCATAGTTATCCTGTAGCCTGATTTAACAGAATATAAACCATTTCGTGCAAAGTGCCGAATCAATTGATCCCTTCCATACCTTAGTCTCAATGGGATGCCTGCAATAGCTGATACCTTTATATCAGTAAAGAGGTCTTGTAGTAGTTCAATATCCCACTCTTGCCTTCCTGGAATCATCATATCACTAACCATTATCGAGTCAACGTTTGGAATAATTGGTGTAGAGATTTTAAAATTTGCCTCACCCACAACCCAGGGATCATGCCAAACTTATATGTTTTTACCATATCCCACACGCCATCTGCAGCCTCTCTCTAACACAACTCGAGAACTCAAAATGCTCTTCCATGTGTAGCTCGGGCTATGGCCTAATTGAGCTGACATAAAGTCCCCTTTTGGGAAATATTTGGCTTTGAAGAGTTTGCTAATTTGAGCATTTGGTTCAAACAACAGTTTCCACCCTTGTTTCTCGAGCATCGTTAGATTGAAGCCATGTAAATTGTGAAATCCCATACCCCCAGATTCTTTCCTCAGGTATTGTTTATCCCAATCAAACCAATTAATCCCACGGCTACCATTCTTCTTTAAACCCCACCAAAAAGAGTTTAGCATCCTCTGTAACTCATCTCCAATTGTAGTTGGGATAAGGAACGTGCTCATGTAATAGGTGGGCATCGCTTGGGCAACATTTTTAATGAGGATTTCATGACCAGCCCTTGATAATAATTTACCTGACCAGCTTTGTAGCCTCTTCCAAATCCGTTCTCGGAGATGATTGAACACAGCCCTCTTGTTCTTTCCAATAAGAGAGGGCAAACCCAGGTACCTTCCAGTATTAATTGGATTCGACACCCCCATGATTCTTAAGAGAGTCTCTTGAACATCTAAATACACATTTTCACTAAAGAAGATACCTGATTTTTGGAAGTTGATTGCTTGGCCTGATGCATTCTCATAAAGTTGCAGAATTCGCTTCATAGCATTACACTCAGGAACAGTAGCTTGGAAAAAGAAGAAGTTATCATTTGCAAATAAAAGATGCAATATGCTTAGAGCACTATGCATAACCTTGCTTCCATGTAATTCTCCCATTAATTTTGCCTTTTTAATCAAAGTAGAGAGCCCTTCCGCATACAGTATAAACAAGTATGGCGAGAGTGGATCCCCTTGCCTCAATCCTCGTTTTGGATTAACAGGACCCACTTCCCTTCCATTCAGCAAAACCATGTACTAAACTATTGTGACATTTAATATAATCAGTTTAACCCATTATGCAGAGAAACCCAATTTCAACATCAGTGCACGCAAAAACCCCCAGTCAACTCTGTCATAAGCCTTACTTATGTCAATTTTCAGGGCCATCTCCCCTCTTTTTACCTCTTTACTTCCTCTTCATGTGATGAATGACTTCGAACGCTACTAATACATTGTCCGTTATTGCTCTACTTAGTACAAAGGCGGATTGAAACTCATAAATTAGCCCAGGCAACAACATTTTTAGCCGATTGGCTAATACCTTAGACATGATTTTGTAGATGACATTACACAAGGATATTGGTCTCAAGTCCTTCATTGAACTCGGAGACTCGCATTTTGGAATTAGTACTATGATTGTGTCATTCAAATTTGCTGAGAATTTCTTATGTTCCATCCAATACACACTTGCTTTAAATACCTTTTCCCCAATTAACGGCCAAAATTTCTAGTAGAAAGCTGGATTTAACCCGTCTGGACCTGGGGACTTGTCCGAGTGCATCTGAAAAATAGCCTGTCGAAACTCCTCCAAAGTAAAAGGGACAAGTAGCATTTCATTATTTGAATCTGTAACTTTCCTTTATGCACAACTGAGAACTGGGGAATAATTACCAATACTGTATGAGAAAAGATTTTAAAGTATGTTTCAGCGACTTTACCCATATCCTCTGCCTCTTCGACCCAATTCCCACAATCATCTTGGAGTTTTTGAATCTTATTTGTCCGGTGCCTGGTTGAAGCAGACGCGTGAAAGTACCTAGTGTTGGCATCACCCTCCTGCAACCAGAACACTTTAGACCTTTGTTTCCAGTAGACCTCTTCCTGCAAAAGCAAGTTGGATAATTTCTCCCTTGCTGTACTTAGTAAAACAGTTGAATTTGAACCCATCATAGCTCTCAATCTTTCTATTTCAGCTTTGCAGCCATCAATACCTTCCCGAAATCGTCTAGCTAACCTCTTTCCCCAACTAGATAGAGCACTAGTATAAGAATCCAACCTGCAAAGCATATCCAAAGAACTTGATGAATTCCAAGCCTGACTGACCGTATCAACTAAGTTTGGTTCTCGTAGCCACCCATTCTCAAATCAAAAACGGTGCTTTATGTGATGTTGAACTCGCGATTCAATTTCTAGTAAAATAGGCGAGTGGTCTGAGACTGATGCTACCAAATTAATTAATTGAGCTTGAGGGAACATCGATAACCAGGCTTCAGTAACTAAGGCTTTATCAAGCCGTTCTTTTACCCAATTCACCGTTCCTCGTCCCCTTTCCCAAGTATATGGATGACCAACCATAGGGAGATCCTTGAGAGAGCAATCAGCCACCGCAGCTCGAAACCCTTTGAATAGCCAATTTGAGTGCTCAACACTGCCATTTTTATCTGCTTCTAGAAGAAGATTATTAAAATCCCCAATGCAACACCATAGGAGATTAGATATACCAGCCAAGGATCTGAGTAAATCCCATGATGCCAGTCTTATTTGTCTCTCAGGAAACCCATAAAAACAAGTCAATCTCCACACCTCTCTATTAGGCTCGTGGACCTCTAGATCGATATGATTCTGTGAGAAGCCTTTAACCTCATAATAATCTGCATTTCTCCAAATCACCGCTAACCCGCCGTCTCTACCTTCTCTATCAACAGCAAAAGCTCCATCAAAACTGAACTTTACCCTAATCTCTTCTATCTTTACTGCATTCACTATCATTTCAATTAAAAAGATCACCTGTGGCTTGCGAGTTTTAATTAACTCGCTTAGAACACGAACTGTGCGAGGATTGCCCATGCCTCGACAGTTCCAGCATAAGGAATTCATAGCTTGCGGCAGGCCTGGGCTTCAGGTCCTGCCAATAAAAAAGCCCATCAGGGCCAATAAGGTCATTCACAGCATTAGTCTCCAATAAGTCCCCTTCTTTTATAGTGCTAGGCTCATCCAGGGCTATTGTGTCATATTGCGCTAAGTGTGATAAGCCCCCTATTCTCCTTTTTCTATCATCCAATAATTCAAGCCCATTGTCATATAAGCCCAAAGTGATGCTTGGCAGTTGGGACTGATTTGTACCATTCTTCTCCGAAATGAATGCCCCACTACTAGTACCACTTCCCGTGTTTGAACTCTCACTTCCAAATGTCTTATTACTCGCCAATAACTGTTCCTGCCCTGTTGCAACCTCCAACTCAGTAGCCGAAATTTCCTTCAGCCATTGTTCGCTGCTCTCCACCGTAGCTCTTCTGGTGCATACACGAAGCCATGCCCCCCACTCCTTCTTAACTTCACCTTCTGTAATAGAGAATAATTTCTTGCAGAAGCGATCCGAGTGCCTAAGGAGACCACAAATGAAGCAAAACATGCTTAATCTTTCATACTTAAAATGAATAATGGACTAGTCTCCTCCATATTTTCTGATTCTTTTACAACGCTTCAATGGTTGACGAACGTCAATGGACACTTTAATTCGCATATAATTCCTTCACTCACCCTCATTAGTAGCATCATACTCAATAAACTCACCTAAGAACTATCCTAATTGCTTTCCAATATCAGTCGACATATAACTTATGGGTAGATTATGCACTTGGACCCATATTTTAACATGTAAAAGGGGAATAGTAACAGGTATTTCATCTGTCTTCAAGTGATGCAAGATAAGTAAATGACATTCGTAAGTCTAGGGACCACCTTCCACAACCCTCTTCAGATCAATTATGCGATAAAATTGAAATAAGAATAATTTAGGATTGATGTCATGGATGCGCATGCCCCTGCCTGGTCTCCACAGAGTAGCTATACGATTCCTCATGAAAATTGAAGTTAATATGGCGATTCGTGAGAAACCTACCCACTAGGCAAAGATTGTTAGCATCCATTTGCGTCTTTCCTGGATCCTTATTGAATACAATTTAATCCCCTTCCTCCTTAGAAAAAGACAAATCTTCTAAATTTACCTCCATAGTTACCCCAATTGAATACAAAAATTGAGAAGAAGCACAAAAAGTTTACTTAAACTCTCAAATAAGGAGAGGACATTCTAAACTCTCAAACAAGAAGAGAACTCACAATTAAGTAGTTTTTTTTTTATAAAATTTAAGAGTTAAATTATGCAATCAGTGTTTTTTCTTTTCTTTTTACATCCATCATGCTCTATCCATAATCCCTCGATAGTGTTAATTTTTTAAAGTTTGTAGTTAATTTAAAAATTGAATTTCATTATTACAAAAATAAATTCACAAAATTGGGAATTTATGATTTATGAATAGTTTTGAGTAACCACTTAGAACGTGGACCACTCACAAAGCACAACTTCTAGTGCAGCATCGTCATTTTGAGCACTATACAAAAACATAAAACCGAACAAAACCCGAGCCAACCATTAGCTAACTCGTTACACGTTCTAACATATATCCGTCCAATCATATTAATGGGACGGTAAAATTTGCTTCGTTTATAAATGGGGCTGAAATATATATATATATATATATATATATATATATATATATATATTTTTTTTTTTTTTATAGATGTTTTATATTATAATAAATTATATATGTTATTTACTAATATACAAAAAAAAAAACAACATAAAAAATATTTCTATATTTAATAATACTATAAATTTTTAACTAATTGATAATAAATTATTAATATATATATATATTTTTAATCAAATAAATCTTTAAAATTCGATAAATACAGTGAAAATTTAATGAATGAATTCTTTTAATAGAAAATTATAAAATAAATCTAAATTATACTTTAGTAAAATTTCTTATATAATAATAATAATAATAATAATAGATGTTTAACTTAAGGATTATGAAAAATTAATAAAAATATTTTTATTTATTTATATGTTCCTCCCTCTTTCTCTTTGTACATTTATATGATATATATTTTTTACTCTTAAAAATAAATGGATATTTGTGCTCATCCTGACTTCCAAAATCATCTCGTCCTATCTAAATATAAAATAAATAGAGTATGAATATTTTAAAGAGAAAATTACACAAAATATAATTTTTTTAATTTTTTTTCAAAAATATTCTTTCATTTTTTTAGATTTTAAAAATATATTTTTTTTATATATATATATTTATGATATACTTATAATACACATTTGAAATTAAAATATTTTTTAAATAAAAAATTTCTTAAATTGTATTTTTGAAAAGAAAAAAAGAAAAAGACACTGCCATAATATATATATATATATATTTTAAGTGTAAGTGTAAAAACTCCTATTTTAAAATTGGCCCATATCCGACATGCGACCATAGCATATCCCAATCTCATTTCACGCGGGACCCTGCAATTCCTTCCCTCCATAAACTTCTACTTTCATCCTCTCTTTCCTTCCTTCCTTCTTCGCTAAGCAAAATCACTTTCTCTTCTCTTGCTCTCTTCTCTGCTACAACAACAAAAAAATCCCTAGCCATGCAAGAAACTGAGCTCCACGATTTATCAGACGACGCTGACTACGCTGCTTCTATTCAACAAGTAAGCAATCAATCGATCACACACAATTATCCAATCTTAATTTCTACGATTCAGTCGTTGAATTTATAATTTGTGAAGTAATAGATTTTGATCTTTTGAATTTGGTTTGTTGATTTTTGGTTTTGTTTGTAGGGATCAGCAAGCGTCATGATGAAAAGTGATAGCAGTAAACGAAACTCTTCTAGCGAACCAGAAGGCGCTGAAGTTGTGTATTTGAAGGATAATGTTACGATTCATCCAACTCAGTTCGCGTCTGAGAGAATTAGTGGAAGATTGAAGTTGATTAAGCAAGGCTCCTCTCTCTTTATGGTAATTTATTGAATTTTAGGTTTTTTTTTTATACATTATTTGCTTGTACTTATTATGTGATTTGATACATTATTATGATGCTAGACGTGGATTCCTTACAAAGGCCAAACCTCAAATGCAAGGTTGTCTGAGAGAGGTTGGTAGCCTTGTTGAACTTTTTGTTGTTAAAGAATTTGTATGTGTTTGTCACTAATGGGGTTTACTGAATTTATTGTAGATAGAAATCTTTACACTATAAGGGCTGTGCCTTTTACAGAGGTGCGATCCATTCGTCGACACACACCAACTCTTGGGTGGCAGTACATAATTGTTGTTTTGTCATCAGGTATAACATATGCTATGTCTATTAGCTGAGATATTGCTTTTTATATAGGATTTGAATGATTTTCAGTTGAGTGATCAATTAATTGCTTAAGAAGGGAATAATAATTCCTATTCAAACTAAAATGTGTATACGAGGAAAAATCATTATTAGGGTTATATTTTTGCGGATTTTTGCAATTATTGATGTTTGATCTCTAGAATGAAATTACCGGAATTTATAGACCTGCCTATGATCCCTTACAGACATAAAGAAATCTCAATTTTCATTGTTTAGTATCGCAACTACAAGTATGATGTAGGAATTGACACCCAGAAGTTAGCTCTTAAATGTGATTGCTTTTTCTTGCCAAGTACAAAAACTTTCTTGTTTCATGATAAAATTAATGACATATTGATTGCATTTTTATTTATAGCTGGAATCTAATGATTCTAGTAGGCAAATAACTTTTTGAGATCATCTGACATAAGCGCCTCTATGTCAACTTTCTATAAGGACTATCTTGCTTGTTCATGCAACATGATTTTGGATTATAGAAATGAGCACTTAAGAATTGAACTGATTCATGCCCTTACTCCTTTTAACTTTTTTTTTTTTTTTTGCCTATTGTATTGATTAAACGAGCTTTATTTCTTTCATGTATTTTTAAGCAGTTAAAGTATTGAAACTTTTTAATTAATGTTGCAAAATCAATGTTCAATTTTATTGTGGATGATTATTTCTACTTTCTGGTACTGCTAGTTTTTGGTTATCTGTGCCTTCATTTCTAGTTAGATGTTTTAGGGTTTAATAACCAATCTATTCTTGTCTACTTCTCTACATTTATAAAAAGGACGCATTTTGCAGGACTCGCATTTCCTCCGCTTTACTTCTACAATGGGGGAGTCAAAGAGTTCCTTGCTACAATAAAGCAACATGTTTTTATTGTGAGGTTGGTTATTATCTTAGCATGCATTTTCTTTTTTGTTCTCTCTCTCTTTTTCTGTCTGTCTCTCTCAATAGATAGATGAGCTATCAGCTACGTAGATATTTATATATTGTAAAGTGTATATCTCTAATACATTGAACTTCCACTTGACATCTATGCAAGGAGAGGTTTTTATGCATTGAAAAGAAACTTACTTATACATTGATTATTGTTCTGTTTTGGCCGCCTTGATTTTTTCATTAATAGTTATTTGATGTTTTTGGCCTCGTTTTGTTTCTAGGGAGTAGGGACTAATTGCATTAGGTTTATCTTTGAAATTTTAGGATAAAAAACTAAAACTTTCTTGTAGAGTATGAGGACCAAACCATGGTCTTGATTAGACCATGGAAAGCATCTTCTTGTTTGGCCTAGGCCTTGTAACCTAGTAACATATTCTCTCGTATGTTATGGGTGGGAGGGTGAGGTTGGCAGTTCTTTCATGTTTGGCTTATATGTATATATGTGGACAGAAGGAAAGAAACTAGAATTGGACTAACTCTTGGTTCAGTCAAGCGTAATATTATCTTATGGCAAATTGCAGATGCCATCTATTTGTTCAACACAGTATGGCTCAAATACGTGCTCATTGGAAAGTGAGATTTGGGTTTGAAAGCATAAGGGGTTGTTGTTCCACTGTCTTTTGTGGAGTTTTTGGTGTAATGGAAATACTGATATAGTCATTTATTTTAGGGTGTAGAATAGAATTTTCTGTGCAGAGGTAGAAGCAATTGTTTGCCCTTGCTTTTCTCCTGGATGTTTTCTTCAAGTTTCTCTTTTTCTTCCTTCCTCCACTGGGTTTTAGGTGATCTAATTTTTAGAGGCCAGGTTTATTTTAACTTGGTCCTACTGGCACCTCTTGTAAGCTCTTTGTGTATTTGCCTGTAACCACTCTGTACCTTCAATAATTACTTGACTAAATGAGGAAGAATGATGTTTCAAAAGAGTATGCTTAATATTAAAGAGTTTGTTCTGTATTGAGGTTGAAATTGCTTTTCCAAAAGGCATCTTTCCAGATGTTAGAAAGAATAGTTTGGGAGTGTGTTTAGATATTTTGAAGCTTTTACTAATAGAAAATTCACCTTAAAAACAAACTTTAACAACCTTCAATCAACATTTTCAACATAGTACTTTTACCCTCTCAAATAGCAATGCCAAATAAACCCTAAGGCTATTTTGATCCATAAATATTTTTATCAACTATGATGCTAGATCATGCTTAATGCCTTCTTTTTTTCTTTCAATTTTCTTCTGTGCTTTCACTTGTGCATTTCAAATTTTTGTCCTTAAATTAATTTTTAGGTGAGGATCTTAATTTTTTTTTACTTTTACATCCAACTTGTTATCATTATTAGATGCCATTTCTTATAATTGTGTATATTTTTTACAGGTCATTGGAAGATGCAAATGTATTTCTTGTCAATGATTTTCAAAATCCTTTGCAGGTGCATGGAATTTATTTATTTTATTTATATTTGGATAACTAGTAAGCACAATTACTTGAAAAATTGTTCATTGTATTGCCCTTGACTGTCTTTAATCACAAAATATTGCATTTCAAATTGGGTTTGCATTAGATATTGCTTTCTACCAGCTTGTACTTATTCAACCCCCTAACTTTGGTTATTTTCTGGCTAATCACCACAATTTTTCCTGATATTCCTAATAACTTAATATGTTCAATCATGTCTTTTGTTTTGTTTTCTCTTGCTTTATTTGGTTGTTCTCTAGTTCATGCTTTAATTACTTTCTATAGAGAACATTGTCCTCTTTGGAGCTATCTAGGGCTATTCCTATTGCAAGTGGGCCATCTACATCCCCTTCAGCAGTTGAATCTTCATCTTATGAAAACCAAGGGAGGGATGGTGGCGATATCCACAATGAAAGTTCCAGCATTTCTCGAATTGCTGGGAGGCAGAGGCAAAAGAGTAATGATCCTGCTCGAGATCTCTCAATTCAAGTGTTGGAAAAATTCTCTCTTGTAACTAAATTTGCTCGGGAAACTACTTCACAACTATTCCGAGAAAATCACAGCAATGGGTTTGGTGCTGTTGAGAGGAAAAACTTTAGCCATTCTGCCATCGATATCCCCCACATGGCACCGCAGGACACAGACGAAGATCCTATCGGAAGTCCTGTACCCTCAGATCCTCTAGAGGTAACCTTTTGTAACCTTGAGATATGCATTATTAGTATTTTGGGGAAATTAGGCTGGTACATGCTTAAATTATCTTCTTTTTTTTTTTTTTTTTTTTTTTTTTTTTATGTGTGTGTGTGTGTGTGTGTGTGTGTGTCCTAGGATATATCCAAGTACTTATTTATGTGTGTTTCTTGTTTTTTATTTCACATGCCATTTGACCCGTGATATGTGTGAGTATACATACATATATATATATATATATATATATATATATAATGGATTATCTCCATTTTCAAATTTCCTATTATTACTCTTTGCCCCTTATTTTGATTATTTTATGTATTATAAATTTCTTGTAGGGCTATGGCAATTTGTTGTTCAATTAGCTGTAGATCAAATAGGAACACTAATTTATTCTTGTTATAAATTTTGATAAGGGACAGAAAAGGGCATGAGTACAAGTAATTATACATCTAGTTCAGGCCTGCAGGGCCTCCTACTCTCTTGCACTAACATTCAATATCTGTCATCATTTTTTAAAACTATAAATTATGACAACCATTTTCTGTTCATTCTTGGTCCTCCCTCCTTCCTCTCTCTCTCTTCTGGAAATTATTTTTATGTTGTTAGCTTTACAGTTGTTAGGACTGAGTTGGTTTTCTGGTGGAAATCTTTATTATGTTAGATTTCAGCTATTAATTTTAGTTAGCTTACATTCTGTTCAATGAGTCATTATATCTTGTCAACCTTGAGGGGATGTTTGGCGTTTTTCATGTCTTGTGGCAACATATGAAATTGTATCAAGTCAGTTTATGGATTATTAGAAACGCGAGTCTTTTGTCCTAGTCATTTTTAGAACTTTTCTAGGGATGGTTGAAATTACTTCAATTTCTTGCCATATAAATTAAGGATGATATATATATATATATATATATATATATATATATATATTTTTGTTGTTAGAAGTTCAAAATTTAGTTCAATTGAGGCTACTTGAGATATTTTAGTTGGGAAAAAAAAATTTCTATTCCAAGGCAATCTGATGTAGACCTCCATTCTTTTTAAAACAGAAATACCTATGTAGGAAACACGAACATGGTGAAGAAGCTGCCACCAATGTGGGACCTTTTGAGCTAATCAATTCTAAGGAGGTATAAAGAGGACCATTATAGTTTACTTTAGTTCCGGGTTCATTTCTTTCCTTCTTGTTATTTTATTTTATTTCCAATGTGAGTTGAGTATCAGTTAATAACTGATATTTGGTTGTATATAGTTTTTTTCTTCGTACATAATTAATAGAATTTTGAAAATCTCTTTTTATGTCTCTCTATGATAACTTATTTATTAGATTAAAATCATCAACTAAGTTGACGGAGAATAGGAACACAAAGAAATTCAAATTTAAAGGTTCAAGCTTAAAATTATGGTCTGCATTTAATATGGGCATTGTTGGGGAAATTATAGAATATTTACTAGTCTTTTTTTAGTTAAATTCACATGTTTAGCTAAATAAATAAACTACTGGTCTGTTATTTTAAATCAGGGGCAATTCTGTAATTTCTAGCTTTGCTGGAAAATCTTATTCAGATTTGTTTAGGTGTCAATTTTTTTTAATTTTAGTTAAATTCATCTGTCTAGCTAAATAAAAAAACTGCTGGTCTGTTATTTTAAATCAGGGGCAATTCTGTATTTTTTTAGCTTTGCTGGAAAATCTATTCAGATTTGTTTAGGTGTCTATTATTTTTAATTTTAAGTATTATTTTGAGTCTTCGTTGGTTTAGGAAGAATTTGTTCCTCTTTAGTTTATTTTAGGAGTCCAAATTAGTTTTGAAGTCCTTTACTTAAAGGATAAAAAGTTATTTGAGTCTATAAATATCTAGCATTGTAATGTTTTTAATTAAGTTTTGTGATTGAATAAAAAACCAGCAATTATGCTATTTCGAGTTGTGTGATGCAATTCAACCATAGGTGTGAGCCATCATTGCCATGGGACCTTAGGTGTGATTCCTAAGGAAGTTTAGGTGTGAAGCTTAAACTATTTTCTTTAATTTTCTATTCATATTACTTCACAGCTCCAAAAACAGCCCATAACTCTTTATTCTTGCTTAGTTTTGCATCTCAACCCCCTTATTTACATACTTCAACCTTCCGCTTATAGTTTCCCACCCATCCTAGCCTCCATATAAACCTGAAATTCACTCTTTATAACCAGCCCTCCAACCCGTCCTACATCATTATCTTGACTATGTCAACAGATGATTATCATATATAAGTTTTTCCATCCCAAAAAAAAAAATCTCTTCCTGAATCTGGGGGTACTGTTGTAGGGAGCTTGGATACGAAAATATAATTTCTATGTAGTAGGTTAAGGTTATGCATATATAGACCATAGAGACGCCATCATCCCATGTACAACAAATTGTTTCCCGCATGCTGTTTTAGAGATGCCAGAAATTTTTAGCAACATAGAAATCTACAATATTCTGAAGACTTCTTTTTGGTAGATTACTTTTACTTTTGAAGTTAGGAAGGGGGAGATGGAGAGAAAGCAGTACCTTGAATGCCTGTGCAGACTGGTATGTGACTACTAGGCTGCTAGACCATGGGCTTTTGGAGATAACCTTGATTGACAATTATCTCAAGAGTCAAGTTATTTGTTCAGACGTACATGCAAATTATTGCATTAATTTCTAATATGCTAGGACATATATGCTAGTTTAATTCTTGCATTCGCACTTACTCTTATTTCCTTTTCTTTTTATTTTTTCCTCTTTCATTAGTTATCCAACTACTATCTTATCAATAAGGGAATTATCCTGCTATGAAAAAGTTCTAGTAACCAAATCTTCCAATCTGTCCTTCCTTTTGTCCTCAAGTCTCATCCAATTCAAATAGTGTTTGGACTACAAATCTTTAGGTCCTTTCTTCTTTAAATCCAAACCCTAATATTCACCATAAACTCAAGTTTTGTTCATCATAAAGGCGTAAGTGGGCAGATTAGGAAGATTCTCGCCTGGATCCTTCATACTATTTTTTTTTATTAGTATGGAGATCAAGGAATCAAAGGGCTTTCAAGGGGGAGGAATAAACTTTCTCTATTATCACAGATAGATGGGTTAAAACTTCCTAATTTTGGTGTAGGAGACAATAGTTTGTTGATGTTATTTCCTATTTTATAAATGATATTCTGGTTTGCAAGTGGGTTTTACTCCCTATATGCATTTTAATGAAATGAACTATTTTCTCTGATAAAAAAATCTCTCTTTTTATTTTATTTTTTATCTTGTAGTTTGTACTCCATCGCCCAAAATCATTTAGAATGGAAACAAAGAATCCATATAGCTAACCCCAATTAATTTTGTGATTAAGGCTAAGTTGAGTTGAGTTGAGTTTGTACTCCATCTAACGTCTTATCATGGTGCATACTGGTGCTTTTATTGTCTTCATTGTCTAAGAATGAGAAATTGGTTGCTAGGTTCCTTAGGTAGGAGGACAGAATTTCCTATGAAGTTGTCATGCTATACTATAAATGGCAGACTTAATAGAAGTAATGACAGATTGTTAAGATTCCTTGGTTTCATGAAAATCTATTTCAATTTGAGAGAGAAGCAGAAAAAGTAACAAATTTACCTTAAATTCTACTTGAGCAGGTTATGTATGCATGTGGCAAGTACAACTTGGTTCATGAGTTTTTTAGGAAAGTGCAGAAATCTTCCATTCCAAATGCTTTAGTGTATAAAGGTACTTGACTGATTGATCCTTTATCCCACATGATTGTGTAGAGCTTCATTTTGAAAGTAAATTCTTTTTGCATACAGTTCTTGTGAATACTCTTTGGAAAGAAGGTAAGACAGATGAGGCTATATTGGCTGTTCAAGCCATGGAAAGACGAGGAATTGTGGGTTCTGCTGCTCTTTATTATGATCTTGCTCGATGTCTTTGTAGTGCTGGAAGGTGCCAAGAAGCACTACACCAGGTAATTTGACTGATTTTAATGTGTTTTATTTACATGAGCCTATTTCTTTAGCTAAACTGTTCAGCAAGCTTCAATCTTTTTTGCATGAGTTGTATTACATGCAAGCTTGGGGAACTCTTAACTTTATTGTTAGAAAATGTGATAGTATGTGTAGATTGCTGAAGTTGAGATGATACATCAATATGAATAGATCAGAATAAATAATGTACCATAAGACTTCACAATGATAAAAATGATAATGATATTTTGTGCTATTTTTCTTAATACAACTTTTATTTACTATTCTATACTACAATGTATCTGGTGAAGCTTCACTTACTTACACTGAATGTACATATTCTTTGTAACATGGATAAACAGTTTATCATATAATAATGCTGTCTTTTACAGGTTGATAAAATATGCAAGGTTGCTAATAAGCCTCTCGTTGTAACTTACACTGGCTTAATTCAAGCTTGCCTGGACTCGGGAAACATTCAAAATGCTGAGTACATCTTCAACCAGATGAAGCATTTTTGCTCACCAAATCTTGTTACTTGCAACATAATGCTGAAAGCGTATATTGAACATGGATTGTTTGAAGAAGCAAAGGAGCTTTTCCACAAGATGTCAGAAGATAGCAATCATATCAAGAGTAAACATGATTACAAGGTGAGGATATTGCCAGATATCTATACATTCAACACCATGCTAGATGCATGCAGTGCAGAGAAGAGTTGGGATGATTTTGAGTATGTCTATGGAAGGATGTTGCACCATGGATACCACTTCAATGGAAAGCGTCATCTTCGGATGATACTGGATGCTTCAAGAGCTGGAAAGGTAATTTATTGAATCATTGCCATGCTGTGTTCTTACTGTTTGTATGGAAAGGATGATGAAATAGATGTTCACAGGTTTTATTACCCTAGCAATTGCAGCATTAAGCAAAAAGTTTATTTATGAGACCCTAAATCATATCTATAGCAGGATGAATAGCCTGATTTCAGGTGCTATTATTTTAAAACTCAAAAGGGAAATGGAATGGAGGCATTTTTCAATGCAGGTTTCCTTTTGTAGGAAATTTAGGTGCACTCTTCATTCAAAACTTCTAGGTATTTCCTTTGTTTGGAATTCTCAATCCTATGAATGCTTAAATTTTAGGATTTATATTCCTACGAATTAAAAGTTACAGAAATATACATATACACTTATTGTTATATCCTCTTAAAGGTTTGCATAAAATATTTTCTAAATCATCCCTTATCATGATATTTTGTAATGCACATACAATATGAATAGTGGTGACAATAAAATCCAATAACAATGGAAGCAATGCCGGTGGAGATGGTTGTGATATTGCTTGTAACAGTCACTATGATTTGTCAAATAACAAAAAATGCCTAGTGAAAAACAGTATAATGGGGATAGTGGTGCTGCTGTCAATGGTGTTTATGATATGGATGGCATTAACATTGATCATGTCTGTAGTGGTAGCTGTGGGGGGCACAATGCTGATGATCATGGTGATGAAAGTTGGCAATATTCATCATGATTGCAGTGATTAGTTTATTACAATTTCTTGTGAGAAGCAGAGAGAGATGATGGTGGTGTTAACTCTAATAGTGATGTTAGTAATGATGGTGGTGATTATGATGCTTACAGCTTAGTTGATGGAGGTGAAGGTGGTTAATTCAGGAATCTTCAGTTATAAGATCGTGCTTGTTATCTGAAAGTGGTCCAAATACAAAATCATAATATTGGTGATGGGTATTTTAGGTTCCAACTTCAATGGCAGCATTACTATATTTGGTCACTGCATTACCTATATCTCAAGTAACCATTTTGAAATGTTTACGTGTTCATGGAATATCATCTGGCTGTGAAGGAACCATTGATTGTTCTTAATGGAAAGTGGTATGTCTGTTCTCTGCAAGTAAACTATCTTTAGTATTTATTTATTTATTGAGAACCCAACCACCTTTAGTAGTTTGGATGACGATGATGGCAAGTAGAATTTTTGGCTATAATTATTATTTGGGGGATGGGGGTTCAGGGAGGTAGGGCTAATGTTACATATACACTTTGATTACAGATGAATGGTTTCTAGGAAAAACATTTCACAGTCCGTGATTATATGTGATGGAAGCTTATAACGAGCAAATGTTGTGCTTGCAGGGAGAACCCTTGGAAATGACTTGGAAGCACTTGGCTCGGGCAGATCGGACTCCTCCACCTCCTCTCATCAAAGAAAGATTTTGCATGATGCTTGAGAAAGGTAACTGTGATCATGGTCTTGCCTGTATTACAACTAATCCTACAGCAGAACCACAAGCATTTTCTAAGGTAGCTTGGTTGAATTTATTCGAAGAAAATGCTCAACGGTTTAGAAGAGAGACTCTCATTCAGCTAATGCATGAGGTGAGCATGCTTGTTGATGGAAGCAATCCACCAAACCCTATATTGCAAAATTTATTAGCATCTTGTAATGATTTTCTCAAGGCTGGTGTCAAAGTTCCTGGAGGCAACCAGACCAGAACTGTATGTACAGTTCAATCTTGATGAAATGAATTTATTTATTCATGCTTTTTTTCAATAATAATATCAAGTTATATCTTTCTAATGGTTCTAAAATCAACTTTCATCCAAATAAATTTCTGTTTCATGTTGATTTTTGTTTTTAAAAAAAAACTATTGGCTCGGGGTTTTTTTTTTTTTTTTTTTTTTTTTTCCCCTGGTTGCATTTGCGTATAGTACAGCATTTTTCTTTATAAAATTCATGCAAACTATTGGTTTTGGTCTAGTATAATTTATCACGTTTGGATGTTGTATTAAGGGTCAATTAGCGATTGAATTTAGAGCTGCATTATTTGATATTTTCTTTAACTTCTTTGTTTGAGAAAAGTTAAAAAATTATAGCTTTTTCAAAATATTATTTTTTAAGCTCTAAATAAGATAAAAGCAGTTTGGTAAAAACAGTTTAACTAAACACACTAATTCTATTTTTCTAATTTATGTCCCAAAACTAGGGGATTCACAAGAAAATAAAAATATATTGTTATGACTTAACTTTTTTATTTTTTATTTCAATAGATTAAAATAAAATATATTAAAATTATTCGTTGCATTTGAATTTTAAAGTAAAAAAGTAGATTTTTTTTTTTTGAATAATGAGTTTTGATATAATATTATTGTTGGTGGAATTTAAATTTAAAATCTCATTTTTTTTTTCAATTGAGTATGTGTTAAACAGCTCCTTGCATTTTTTTCTTCTCATTGTGTTAAAAATTTCTTGAAGTGAATGGTTGAATAACTAATTTCTTTTATTATGTGGTAAACATTTGACTACCGTATTATTAATAAAATAGTTCTTAAAATATATTTTTGAATACATGAAAGTAAAATAATAGTAATATATGCTACCAAAACTTTAGCTATTCCTATACATAAAGAAAATTATGATTAATATAATAATAAGGGTTTGAATTTCTTTTATCTCTACATATTTTCTTCTATTTTTTTTTCACTTTTTACTTTATTGTTTTATATTTCTTATTATTATCTTTAATATGTTGTGCTAATAAGTAGATTTATAACACGTTATCAGTACGATTTCGTTCTACTGCTTCTTTGAGCTATTCTTTGGATTTCAGTTAAAATTTATTTATGCGAAGAGTATTAAAATCATAGTAAGTCAATAATTTAATCTTTGTTTTCAATTCATATATGTGTATCTTGAGTTAATAAAATTTAATATGTGATATCATAGCTCTCATACATGAATTAAGATCCTACACAAATTAATTGATTTATATAATATGTAAAACTTTATACTTAGTCGAATTTTCTAGATGGCAAAATAAATTAGATAGTTTTGTGATGATAACAATACTATAGCCAAACCCAACGCATAAGAATATATGTATGCTGAGACAAATTAGTTATTTGTCCTTAGAGTTAACAAACTTGGAGTCATGTGCTTTCGTTTGATGTAGCACAACAAATTAAACTCCAAATTTGTTTTTCAGTGTTTGCTTGAAGCCCACAAGATCATGAATTAATTTTTCCTTTTACCTATAAGCATATGTTTATTTGAAATTTCAAGTTATTATCATGTGAATATTTATTGTCTTATTATCAATCATGCCTTTATTAAATTTGGGCATTACTTTTGTATTATAAGTTGCTTTATTAATTCGATGTGAGTATTTGTATTTCACTACTACACTTAGTAGTAGTAATATAATTAATGGCCTGTCATGTTCTCAAATTTTCTTGGTGCAAATATATTTTTATAGTAATCTTCTTATTTTGATTTTGAGTATTAATTATTTATCTTGATAATTATTATTAATATAACAATTAAATATTAAAATAATTGGACAATCTAATTAGTATTATTCAAAGTATTATTTTGTAAATAATAGTTGAAAGTGAAGTATGAAATGTGAAGTCTTTTATTTTAAGAACACCATTGAATTCGATGGACATGAAAATAATATTTATTCTTACAACAATAATATCGGGAAAAAAAAGTTTTAAAAAATATTTGATTTAATTGAGAGAATCATAAAAAAAACAAACAAAAGAGAACAATAAATCAAATCAATGTTCAAAAAATATATGTTATCAATGTGGCATGAATGGACATTAGCCATGAAATTGTCATACATCAAAACATCTAGTTGAACTCTATCAAAGTTTCATTGAAAAAGAAAGACAAATTTTGCCTATAAAAATGATGATTTTGAAAATGATATTATTAATGTCCTATATTTAGATGTTGATTTATTTGAGGGCACAACTCATCTTAATATCAATGATTTTTATGTAAACTCCCTGAAGAAATAATTGATTAGGATTTTATATATTTTTTTATTATTCTTATTGCTTTGTTGGATTTTATTTTTAATGTTTTTACATCTTATTTGGATTATGTTTATATAAATTTAGATATTGTTTTTGGATATTTTCAGAATTTATATGAATAAGTTGTTTATCTATTTATCCAAATTACTTTGTGCACTATAATCTATGCATCATTTCATTATTGTTTTAATATCAGTATCCATGAACAAGATACAATATCAAGTACCTGTTGAGAAACGAATTAAAAGTATGTGTTTAGCAGATGGTGCGACTACACACACTATTCTACGAGATAATAGATATTTTACGCACTTATCTCACTGTGAACGGCATGTGACTACAATTTCAGCTTTGCTAAACTAATAGAAGGCTCTAGAAGAGCTTCTATCATACTCCCTATGAGGACTGAATTCCTTATTAAAGATACTTTATACTCACCAAAATTTCAGCGTAATTTATTGAATTTTAAAGACATATATTTAAATGGTTTCCATTTAGAAATTGGGATTGAAGGCAGTAAAGAATTTTTATATATCACTTCCACTAAAGGCTGCCAGAAACAAATAGTGGAAAAGCTCCCGACACTCTCTTCAATATTATATTGCACTTTTATATCTAAAATTGAAAAATATGTTGTATTGAACTTGCAGTTTAATAATCAAATCTTGAAGGTTTGGCATGACCTACTAGGTCATCTTGAATCTAGTATGATAGGCTAAATTATTGAGAATTCTATTGGACATCCATTTAAGAATTAGAAAATCTCTTCACATGATTTTTGTATTGTATGTGCTTAAGGCAAATTAATTATAAGGTCGTCACTAATAAAAGTCAATAATGAATCCCTTGTGTTTTTACAGCGAATTCAATGGAGATATTTGTGGACCAATACATCCACCATATGGGCCATTTTGATATTTTATGATTTTAATAAATGCTTCAACACACTGGTTTTACATTAGCCTATTGTCTACACGTAATCTAGCTTTTGCTAAATTGCTTGCTCAAATTATTAGATTAAGAGCACAGTTCCCAGATTATCCAATTAGGTCTATTAGACTTGATAATGCTGGTGAATTTACATCCCAATCATTTAATGATTATTGCATGATAATTGGGATAGATGTTGAGTATCATGTGGCCTATATACATACACAAAATGGTTTAGCAGAGTCCTTTATTAAATGCCTGAAATTTATCACTAGGCCTCTGATTTTGAATTCAAAATTACCTTTTTACTATTTGGAGACATGCTATCATGCATGCAGCATCACTGATTCGGATTCGGCCATTTGCATATCATACAAACTCTCCCTTACAATTTGTATATGGACGTTGAAGGTTTGATATGCGCCTTATGGATGTTGTAACAACTTACTTATATGAGAACTTAGAAAATGATATTTATATGAGAGTCCCAGAATGATTAAAGATACCAGAAATAAATGTACATCAAACACGCGACATGTATTCAATCAAATTGCAATGATCCCTGTATGGATTAAAGTAATTTGGACGTATGTGGTATAATCATTTGAGTGAATCATTATTGAAATAATGATATGTGAATGATACACTATATCCATGTGTATTCATAAAAAGATCACATAATGGTTATATTATTATTGCAGTATATGTTGATGATCTAAATATCATTGGGACTCCTAACGAGCTCAAAGAAGCATGTACTTATTTGAAAAGTGAGTTCGAGATGAAAGATTTAGGGGAAACAAAATTTTATATCATCTTGTAAATCGACCATTTATTCCGAGTCTTAATACACCAATCTATTTATGTGAAAAATGTACTTAAGCAATTTTGCATGGATATATCCTTTCCCTTAAGCACCCAATGGTGGTCCACTCACTAGATGTGAAGAAAGACCCTTTTAGACTTAAAGAAAATAACAAAAAGTTACTTGGTCCTAAAGTACCATATTTGAGAGCTATATGGGTACTCATGTATCTTGCAAATTACACAAGGTCTGATATTGCATTTGCAGTAAATCTCATAACTACATATAGCTCTGCACCTACCAAGAGACATTGGAGTGATGTAAAACATTTATTGCATTATCTTCGAAGTACTATTGATTTAGGGTTATATTTTCCATATAATTCAGATAAGACACTAGTGGGATATGTGGATGCTGATTATTTGTCTGATCCTCATAATAGTAGATCTCAGATTAGTTATGTGTTAACTTATAGTGGTACTGCAATTTCATGGAGGTCTATAAAGCAAACTATGGTTGCTACTTCCACCAATCACTTAGAGATTTTGGCTCTGCATGAGGCAAGTAGAGAATGTGTTTGATTGAGATCCATGATAGGACACATATATGAGACTTATAAAGTCTCCTCAATAAAAGATGCTCTCACTATATTGTTTGATGATAATGCAGCTTGCATTACACAAATTAAAAGTGGATATATCAAGGATGACCAAACTAAACATATTTCACCCAAATTCTTTTACACGCATGAGCTACAGAAGAATGGTGAAATATATATCCGCTAAATTTGCTCAAGTGACAATATAGCAGACTTATTTACTAAGTCCTTACCTACTTGCATATTTGAACAGCTTGTTTCATCGATTGGTATGCGCCGTCTTAAATTATTGTCCTCATCAAATGGAGCGAATTAATATAAGATTGTACTTTTTTTCCTTAGTTAAGTTTTTTTTGTTCCACAGGATTTTCTTAACCAAAGGTTTTAATGAGACAGTCTGTACAATGATAGAATAATGCATGAATTGTACTTTTTTCTTTAATTATGTTTTTTTCCCACTAAGTTTTCCTTGCAAAGTTTTTAACCAGACATATTCATAGCGCAAATAATATTTAAGGGGGAGTATTATAAATAAATTATTATATGTGGATATTACTTAAATGTACTTGAATATATAATTTAGAGAGATTATAGTATAAGATTATTTTAGTAATATTGTATACACCAAAACCCTAGCTATTCTCATATATAAAAAAAAGTTAGAGTTAATTTAATAATAAAGGTTTGAACATTTTTTCTTCTCTTTACTTTATTGTTTTATATTTCTTATTATTGTCTTTGATACATTGTGTTAATAAACGGATTTACAACAATTTGATTATTTTATTTATTGCAAATTTATTTTAACATTATTTGATTGTAATTAAAATTAATTAATAATGTTATTTTCCTTCTACTTTACTCCCTAAAAAAGAGAAGAAGACGTGTGCCAAATTTCCCAATTTTATTATTAAATGAATTGTTCTATTATAAGATAATGTCATTAATGCAAGAAATCAAAATTCAGATTCCTTTCTAGAAAAAGAAAACAAATTTTCAACTCTCTTAATTAAATTACTTTACTAGCACCCACAATATAAAAACATATAAAGATTGAAAAAAAATGTTGGCAATTTGTTTGTGATTTGATTATCCATATTGGAGTTAGTATTTTCCTTCCAAGTCTTACAATGGAACATACTTGGATTAGCGGTTCAGCTACTACTCATCGCAAGCAAGGTACCTTAACTAAAATTTCCAAACATTTTCTACTTATTATTTTTATAATTCTGCAATTTGTTGTTCTCTTTCAAAATTCTTTAAATTTTTTTTTTTTTTTCATATAAACATAGTTTTATTTGTTATAATATAAGTATCGGTTTGAATTTTTTTTTTTTCCCTTTTCTTGTTTAATTATTATGTGCCCTTTTCACTAATTTCTTGATCAATCACTTCTTACAATGTATAATCTAATTAATCAATACAAAGAAAGTTTTTAAAAAAAATAATTAATCCAAATATTATTTATGTTATTACTTTTATAGTATAAAATCCATATTCAATGTTATGTTTATTATGATTTTTTTTTTTAAAAAAGAAAAAAGAAATTCCCATGTAATTTTAGGTATCATTTGTTGTTGTTTAATTTATTACATTTATTCTAATCTCCTTGTAATTATATGTATGCAGAAGACATAAAATTTGATGCAAGGCAGTATGAGTTTTTTGGGAAAAATGTGATGGAGCATGAACTAGAAGATGATTCTGAGAAGGCTGCTCGAGATCATGAAAATTACTCTCTGTCATCTAGAAAGCACAAGGTAATACAACTATTGTGTATGATCAATTGAAGTTGATTAATAATGTATAAATGCAAGGATGAATCTTAATATTTTCTTTAATTTCTATAACACACACACACACACACACAGGGTAAAGAAGCTGAATTTGAATCATCATCCTATATTGATGATCTTGCAATTTTTTTCACAAATGTAAGTTTTCTTGACTTTTTTAGAATCTGATTGATATTGCAATTGAAACTTTTTTTTTTTTTTTATCAAAATCAATGTTGATTTAATTAGTTTTTATTATAGTTGAACAAGATTAGTGAACCAATAAGAGCAGAAGACATGATTGTTAAGAGATCAATTTCTTCTTCAATGGAAAGTGAGTATAAATTGTAAATGAAATTTTTAGTTTAATTTTTTGTGGGTTATTTGCTAAAGAATGCACAATTTTTTGGGTGGTCAGGAGGAGGAGGATTGAATAAGAGAAAGACAGGAACTATAAAATGGTATAGTAATCAAAAGGGGTATGGTTTTATAACACCAAATGATGGTGGGGCAGATGTATTTGTGCATTACTCTTCTCTAAAATCAGATGGCTGTGTACACCTCTTGCCTGGAACACATGTGGAATTTGAAATTATAATAGCTGCCTCTAATGCCAAAATGCAAGCAATAAATGTCACTGCTCCTGGTAGCAGATTGCTTCAGGACTCTAGAAAAGTTGGTATTGGAGACCTAACCCCCACTATAAATGGTCCTTGTTTCAACTGTGGCCAATTGGGTCATGTAGCCAAGAATTGTTGGCTTATTGCTCAAGGTCAAGGTAGGTCATGGACTACTAGCACTCAATTTTACCACATTGCAGCAAGAAAATCTGCACGATGGTCTGGTTTTGCTTGGTGTTATTATTGTGGGAAAATGGGTCATCTTGCAAATAATTGTCCTTCATAAACTGTCTACTAGGACTAGCTAGCTCCATTTCTGCTTCAACTATTGGTCTAGCTCATGCTCTTTTTTATTATTGGGTAAAATAATAGTTTTTACTTTTTTAAAAACTAATTAATTAGTCTCTCAAATTTCATTTCGTTACTTTAATTAGTTTTTTCGTTCATTTTTTAAATAATTTTTCATTAGTCAACTCAATATATTATTATTTTAATATATAATAAAAAAAAATTAACCTAAAATACACTTGTCCAATCCCCATCATTACCTTGTAGGGTGAGCAGTATTCTATTAAAATTGAATAATCGAACCGAACCAATTAAACGGTTCGGTTTGATTTTGAAAATAATCGATTAGATTTCAGTTTTTAATATTAAAAATTTTGATTATTTTGGTTCGGTTCGATTTTTAGTAAAAAAAAATAATAGACAGAATCGAACCTAAATTTATTAAAATAAATTTATTTTTATATTTAAACAACTTGATTTTTTTTATTAAAATCATATAATATTTTTATGTATAACTTTTAAAATAATCAATAAAATTTTTAAAGACGAAGAGACTTGTTTTTAATGAAAACTTGAAAAAAGAGTCCATTAATTGTACTCTTGTAATTTCCAAGAGTTAAAGTATTAGTTGTAGTTAATACTAGGGCTGAGCATTCGATCAGTTCGGTTTAAAATCGAACCGAACTGAAAAAATTTGGTTCGGTTCGATTTATTATTTTTTTTATTTTAATAAACTATATATATTTTTTTTATTAATAATATTATATATAT
>CATKHJ010228369.1:0-15340 GCA_949750685.1 Vernicia montana | reverse complement strand
TATTTTTTTTATAATTTTATTAATGTTAAAACTTCATAATTTATATATTTTGACAAAAATGTTATACATATTTATGTTAAGTTTTATATATTATTAATTAATATTTAAATAATAATAATATAATTAAATACTTAATAATATAATTTTAAAAAAAACTAATAATTTATATATATATGTAATATGAAATTATAATAAAAAATTTATATATATTAATTTTATGAAATCGAGGCGGGGCGGGGAGACTCAATCCTATCCCCGCCCCATTATCATAGACGGGGCGAGGATTTCCCGTCAGGTTCGGGGCGGGGGCGGATTTCCCGTCGGGACGGATCGAGTTTTACCATCTCTAATTTACTTACATTACATTACGGCATACCAAACATACCCTAAATGTCTCTATTTCATAACTCAAAATTTGAATATATGTACCATGTTTTTTTTATGCTATGACTAATTGGCTATGGATGATTTTTCCAGGGAAAAACTTCATTCAATGAACTTATTAATGTACATGGCACCTGTAGCTGTTGCATTTCTTCTTCCTGCAGCAATTTTTATGGAAGGAGATGTGGTTGAGATCACAGTCGCCCTTGCTAAGGACGATATGCGATTCATACTTTATCTCACATTCAATTCTGCTCTAGCATATTTTGTCAATTTGGCTAACTTCTTAGTCACTAAACACACCAGTGCCTTGACACTACAGGTATATATATTTCTCTTTGTTTCAAGATTTTACATTTTCTGAGCTTCATTTACCTTACTGTATAACTTTGTTATACTCCAAGTTTCACATTCAAATATATAAGAGCCTTGTGGACTACTTGTTAGCGAAAACACCAATGAACACAGACAGATTAGAAAACTTAAAAGGGAAAACGAATACAAGAATTTTGTATGGTTCGGCAAGTGTGCCTATATCTACGAACAATCGTTTGTTTTTTACTATATCCAAAAGATGACATGAGGGATATTATGCTACCCGTTGACACAGAGCTATATCTATGAACAATCGTTTGCTTTTTACTATTCAAAGTTTGTTGTCTAAGTTAATCAAATATGATTAACACATAATTGTTTGTTAATACAATAATTGGGTTATTTAATGCATTATCTGTATATAATCATGGATTTAATTTTCATTCATTTAGATTAAAGATTTATTCTGGGTTTTCCAGGTCCTAGGAAATGCAAAAGGGGCAGTTGCAGTTGTTATCTCGATTTTGATATTCAAAAATCCAGTATCAGTAACTGGGATGTTTGGATACTCTATAACTGTAATCGGTGTCATTCTCTACAATGAAGCCAAGAAAAGGCACAGATGAGGCATTTATACATACAGATTATACAGATACAGATTCAATCTATTTTCTATTGTTATATTTTTCTGAAAAAAAAATCAGTAGCAGCAAAAAAGCTTTGCAACCAAGGCAGCAAAGTTCTTCAACCACAGATGCTAACTATTAAATAAAGGAAGGCCTTAGCTTCTGTTACTTTCTCAGCTGGAGCAGCTGGTCAATCATTTTTCTTTTCTTATTTGGAGGATTTGGCAGAATAGTTTGATTGATTTCTCTGTACTTTTGCTTTATTTTTCTTTTACCCCAATATGATTTTTTTTTAAAATTGGATTACACCAGAAGGTACAATTTTGTTTTTGATAGGAAGATGATGAGAATTTTTGTTTTATAGATTCAATTCTCCCTTTCTTGATTTTTCACTTGTATTATTCTAGTTTTATACTGGCACTTGACACAGTTTATAAACTCTCACAATTTGCTCATGCCAATTCTAATAGCATGTAATTTGAAAACTGTTTTAGTGTTTTTATTTTAAGACTGGATCACATCAGATTCACTTTAAAAACAACTTTCAATGGCATTCAATTAACATTTTTAATGATATAAAGCAAACAAGCTACTCCAATCTTGTTTGGCTTGTTTTCCAAAAACTCTCAATTGTCAAAAACAAACCAGAAACACCAGAGCCTTCCAATGGTTATTGGTTAGCAGCCTAAATGATTTGAGGTCTTACTTTAAAAACAGCAAAATAAAAAGGAATATAAACCACAACGAAGACACAAATGAGGATGAATCTTACTAACATACATAGGAAAAGGACAAGTTTATCACATTATAAATATCTAAAAACCTTAGCATTAAAAGAAACTCTTAAGAACTCTACATACTACCGATAATTAGGTGTCGAAATGAAAGGCATTAACTAGGATGAGAAACATCCTAAACTTAAGTTCAAAACTTGATGAGCGATTGTACTGAACAAGATAATAAGACTGTAACAATGATAGCTAACATTTAAGCTTGGGGCTTAGTCTCATCTTCATCCTCTTCAATCTTTGGAGCCAAGTAGAATCTGACATAACCCATCTCAGCAATCTTGTACTCGACTACAACAGGCAGCTCCGAAGACAGGCTGATTGTCACTGTGTTTGACAATGGGGTTGCCTTGGTGAAGGAGTTCATATACCTCAATGCGAATGTCAACGACACTGGTTCATTCATCTCTACGATCGTGGCTTCTTCTGGCTGTAAATTTAGATAGCCCGTATATTAGCAAAACCAATCTTATTACATTGTTGAATTGTTCAAACTCACGAAATATAGCTATTTAAAAATATCAACTATCAAGCAAAACTGTACTAATTTTCTAAAAGAGAATACCTTATCTACTGTTGTATTCTGCCTGACAACAATATTTGCAGTCCCAATATCACCTCTAGTGGAGAACTTTACTCCTTCCTTTGTTACAGAAATCACAACTACATCCACATATCAACTGAGAGTTAAGGTACATAAATGAAAGAAAGAAGCAAAATGTAGAGAACCCATGGACCTCATTAATAAAATATATTTTGACATACCAGTATCACCAATGCTTGCAAGATCTTTACAAATTTTTGCAAACTCAGCTGATGGCATCCTGACAATAGCATGATATTCTGCCTCAGGAATTCCCAGGTGCTCGCTATCAATGTCCATCAGTTTCATTTCAAAATCCGAAATCTTGTCTTGTGCTTTAATACATTACACAAGGGGAAACAAACAACAACACAAATATTAGTTTTTTTTATCTTCACTGGAATCACACATATCTAAATGTGGACATATAGATTACTCAAAATTATAATTGAATGACTACAGCGATAACACTATGAATGACTAAGTGAGAATGCTCGACCCCAAATGCAAAACAAAGTGATAAATGCATCCCCAATGTAGTGATTTAACAGAAGAAGCTCGCAATTCCAATTGTTTATGTAAAAAAATAGATTCCTGCAAACTGAATTATCATCTGCAAACACTATGAATGGAAATGCTTTACCTTTTCCAGCATTCCAAGGACCATATTCAAACAGAAATCTTCCTTTCTCCCGAGATCAACAAGAGGATAAATTCACCCATCCAAAATCAAACAATTGGAAACTAAAATTACATGGAACTATAATTCAAAGGTGCAACAAAACCAAACTTCCCTCAAACAAAAACCTTAATTAAATAGAAAAGCCCCAAGCTTCTAGTAAGCAGATTATTGCTTCCTACACCATTCAAATCTTAAAAGATATCCAGCATATGGAATGACATTACAAGATTAGAGAATCAAACTGATTTAGCTTTATATTGACTAAAATAAAATTCCTAACAAACAAACAGAGCGCAAAATTTTCAATAAAATCACCCAAATAAACATATAAATCTAAATTAACAGTTTAACCCTCCACGAAACAACAAAATCCTAATTCTCTTCTACCAAATCCGTAAATTTCTCAAAAATAAACCCTAATACCCATAAATCCTAATTAACCAGCAAAAAGCAATCAAAACAACAAAAAAGTAGGTAAATTTGAAAATTTTGTTACATACTTGGACTTTCAAACATGAAAGTGACAGTGTCGCTGCCATCATCAGCCTTGATGGTGATGATGTCATCATTTCCAGAGCACTTCAACATCTTGGCCATGTTATTGAGATTCATACCCATGGACATGTTACGGTCACAACGATAGTGCTCAAATCCTTCCGCTCTAAGAAGGAGAGCCACAAGAGCGACGTGGCTAGAATCCATGGCCTGAAGAGAGAAACCCGTCGACGAGCAATCGAAGTTGGCATCATTAACCAAATCCTTGATTGCCTCTAACACCTTCTTGAGAAGGGAACCCTGCACAAGCCTTAGCTCCAACATCTTCTTCTTCTTCTACGACTCGTTCTGGTGTGAATTAGGGTTAGGGTTTTCCGAAAGAGAGTGAAATATTGGTGTGATTTTGGGAGTGGAATTGGTTTAAAAAGGAGCGCGATGTGGGAGTGGCGGGATTCTGTAAGGATTAGGTTTTGTTCCCGCCATATCAATATAAAATCAAGAGAGGGAAGTTATTGTGTATGCCAGGTCCCAAAGTTTTATTCTGCACCCGTAATCTACATCCACTAGTCCATGATTACAATTATTATTATTAGTTATTACTAATAAGTTTAAAATATTAAATTTTGATATTTTGAATTTTAATATAAAAAAATATATGAATCAATTTTAGTATTATATGGGTTAACTATAAAAATAAAAAATATATATATATTATTTGTATTAATTTATATAAAATTTAATTAGAATATATGAAAACATAATAACGAAAAAAAAATAATGAGATGAATTTATATAAATTTAGTATTTTAAAAAGTTACTTAACACATGATAAAAGATTTTATAAACAATTTTTAAATTCAGATTTTTATTGTAATGTATTAATTTTAAATTATTGATTATTAAATTTTAAAATTTTATTTCACTTTTTTAAATTTATAAAAAACATTAAATTAATAATTGAGAGTTCAAACGCTATGTATTTCTTTCTCAAATGTCATATGTTAAATAATATTTTTAGTCTTTAAAATCTATTAATAGTGAACACTTAATTGTAAAGTTATGTAATATTTACCACATTTAAATTAATTTAATACTTATATTTCTAAAATATTAAAATATAATGTATTTTAGTATTTTAATTATTATAGACTTATAATAAAAACACTTTAATTCCTTAAAATATAGTGTTTTTTAATCTAATTTAAAAATTAAAAGTGTTAATTTTAAAATAATAAGTTTAAAGCGCTAATTATGTCAAAATTTAAGAATATTATGGTAATTTTAAAAAATACTTCACAGTGTCAGGCTGCGAACATGTGGGCCTCATTAAAATTGAGGGCCGCCCAAACTCTCAAATTGGTCACGGTATAATAGTTTACCAACTTTTATAAAAGAAATGAAATACAGTAAATTATAAAATTCCCCATATGTTAAATTAGTTATACATTTGGATCCTTTTATTTTATTAAAAAATTAATTAGAAAGTGTTTATTTGTTAAATTTATTACACTTTAATTTTTCAATTAAGTTTATAATCCATCATTTTAGAATCTTAATCCAAGCAACTAATATTTATTCAGTTACTAACTACCAACTATGAGCTAACAGGTAAGGATGGCAACGAGTTTAGTATGATACGGGTTTTGGTATATTCATACTCTACCCATCTTGTATCGAGTCGGATTGCGGATACCTATTTATTTTTTAAAATAAAAATATATACATGTATTTATATAAAAATTACATTTTTATAAGAATATATATATATATATATATATATATATATATATATATATATATATAATGTGTCATTATGTATATTTTACTTAAAAAATATAATTATAATATTAATAAACATATGTAAAAATAAATTCTAAAAAATATAATATGTATTTATGGGTATTAATATATATATATATATATATATATATATATATATATATATATATATATATATATAAATGGGTGTTCAGAGCAAATATGTCAATACCTATCATGCTCTATTTATAAATGGAGTGAATTTATCCGTTTCATTAGGATTGAGTTAAGCGGATACCCAATGAAACGAATCAAAATTACCATCCCTATTAACAGGTATTAGCTATAAACAACTAAACTATACATACTCTAAATATTAAAGTATCATATGCTTTGACAATATACATATATTGAAGCTTTCCTTTTTGAAACTTTGTAAATTGTTGACTATGTCTATATTATAAGCTTTGCATTATTGAATTGAAAATAGGCTTAATATATAAATTTACCTCTTAAACTTTATATTTTTTTTGCAATTATATCCTATTTTTAATTTTTAGACAATTTTATCTCAATTTAAAAATTTAGTTGCAATTACATCCTAAAAACTAATTTGAAGAAATATGCACAATGTTTTCTCTTAATTGGCTTTTTTATATAATAAAAAATATTTTTAAAGGATCCATCATTAACTTAATAAAAAATAAAAATAAATCAATAATTTAATAAAATAAATAAGAAAAATAAAAAATAAATCCTAATCAATATGTAGATTAATGCATTAGGCTATTTATTTATTTATATATATTATATTTTATTGTATACAAATTATAAATTTACTTATTAATTGTCACTAATTAAACTTCTTTGTCCTAATTAAAAAATACCTAGAAAATAAACATTTCTATTTATTGGTATTTTATATTCCTTTTCTTTTTTTTTTTTTCCCAACTGTCTCTGTCTGCTGGAGTTTTATTCTTTGTTTATTCGCTAATAACATTGGCAATTTTTTGCCTCTTTTTTTTTTATATATATATATAGAGAGAGAGAGAGTTTTGAATCTGATATTCATTGCAGTTCTAATTAGGCTCTGTTTGAGTGCTAAACAATGAACTATTCAATCCTTGAAACAGAAAATTTAGACTTATGGGATATAGATGTAATTGTTATTAGTTGTTCAACAACATACTTTGTTTCATTTACTTGATCTTAGTTTAACATTTTACCTTTATAATTTTAGGAATGATAGCTGCAGACAGATTTAGAAACTTTGGTGGTTACTTGAAAGACAATTGAATTTCTCATGTTTCTGAACTAAACTAGAAGCACTGGTTTGTTATATTTTGGGAGATCCTTGGTTTCAAGGAAATTGTATTCAGAATATGCTTTTGAGGCAAATTATTTGGTAAAATTTAGAGGTCTTGGACTTTCTTGTGTTGGGAACACAAAATGTTAAACTAAGGTGGTGTTTGGTAAAACTGAAAATTAAGTGCTGAAAATTTAAGTACTGAATTTTAAGTGCTGAATAAAATAAGTAGTATAATTTTTAAATAGTAAAAATATTTAAAAATTTAATCACTCATTGCATTCAGTATAAATTTTAAGTTAAAAATTTTGACTTATCATTTTAAGTGATTTTTGACTTAATTTAGACTTTTAAGATGTAGTTATCAAACAAACTTAAAACGATTAAGTGCTAAAAATTTTAATTTTAAGTGCTGAATGGTATTATCAAACACCACCTAAGATCAGTAGCCCAAGAAATTCAAGTAATATTTTGATTTCAGTAACCCAAGGAGAGTTTACTGTAACTCAATTGTTCTATTACATCTGGGTTTGGGTTTTCTTGTGGGATTTGGGTTTGGGTTTGGGTTTTCTTACGGGATTTTGATGAATATCAGCAAAATTAGGTGTTGGGGTAAATAACCCAATTGCAAGTGAGATTCAATCATAATTTGGGAATATTTCAAAGGTTAGTATTGTAGCCAATTGTTCCCATGTTAATTTGTGGGTTAAATTCAATTGGGTTGTTGGTTTGTAAAGGGGATAATAGCTCATTAATTATGTCTAAGGGTATTCCAGTTATTATTAAATTTTTATTCTCTTTTATTTATTTTTAATGGATTAATATAATATATAAAAAATTAAACGAAATGACTATATTGAACGAAATGAAATCTTATCAACTATTTAGTTAATTTGGCTAAAAAAAGAGATCATTTCATTAATTAGATCAAACATCATTAATGAGATGTTAATTTACCATTTTTAAATTTATGAACTCCAATTTTATTGGAATTTGTCTTTTTCTTTTAATAAAAAACCCAAAATCTCCCAAACCCACAATTTTATTCTCAAACCCTAGCCACAACAAATGAACGAAAGAAATATAGAACGACTTAAACAACTTTCATATTCTCATATACGTACCTCCAAGTCCAAGGTCACCCACAATAAGCACTAAGAAGATATTTGGTGTATCCGAGAGAAAGATTGTTGAGGTACCATCCGCCTAAAGAATTGACTATTGTAAAGAGTCTAACTATTATCTTGAATTTAGTTTTCATTTCAACTAATTTCAGTTAAATTTTCATTTCATTTTAGGAAGTTGGGCTAAAAAATGTTGTTAGCTAGTAGATTGTAATTGAATTGTGAGTTAGTACAACTATCATCTCTAAAAAAGAAGAAATTGTGATCGATAACAACTCAATGAAATAATAATTCACAATTTTTAAAATCTTATGTCGTATTTTCTTTACTCCTTCAAATGTCTAAGAGCATCCATAATGATTTACACTCTTTAGAGTGTAATCCATATACCACATTATCATTTTATTATCTCCTCTTTCATTACACTATCTCTCACTATAGATTACATTCTAAAAAGAGTATAACTTGGTGGACTTTGCAAATTTGGTTGATGATTGGAATTAGGTAAATTTGGGAGATATGCATAATTTTGCATATTTGGAGGAATACCATAATATGAAAATTTTAGGTAATTTTGGAAATTTTGATGGTTTTGCTTTTATGAAGAGAAAGAATCTGTTGGGAATTAACACAGTGTTTAATTTATTTGGCTATGTAAATAAGATTGCACAACAAAAGAATATCAAACAAAGAGAACACAAAATTTAACGTGGTTCGGCGTAAGCCTACGTCCACGGGCGAAAGAGATAAAAATTCACTAATAACTCAAAGGTGATACAAGACAAAAAGAAAATAATTCTCAATCCCAAAATCCAATACACCCAATATTCTTAACATGTCTTATACAAAATATCAAACAACAAGTTACAAAATTAGGACCAAAACTTGTTGTAACAAAAAAGAGGAATCACCCAATAATAAGGGAATTACAATGGGTTGTTAAAATAACTATACAAATGTGAAAATACTAAAATAGAGGGGATGATATTTTTGAAATGAGGAAGGAAGCCTTTATATAGGCTCCCAATCATTCCAAATGTTTTTGCAGCTGTAACCATAAAATACCAAGATTCAACATTAGTAGGCAGTAGGCACCGATTTTGCCTACTAATGTTGACTTAATTTTATTTTTCTTTTACACGTTTTTCTCAACAAATCTCCACCAAATGTTAAAAGAAAAAAAAAATACAATAATTCAATCTCTAACAAACTCCACCTTGAGCAAAATTCCACCATAATTTAAAATTAACAAACTTATTCTCCTTCTCCAAAAGCAAATTTAAAATTATATAAATTCTTCATTGTCTGTCTCACTTACAACAGTACTGGTTTCTGCGAATTCAAGTTTCTGCTTATTTTTAAGCTTGAAACATTCAGTATTGATATGTCTCTTTTTCTTACAGTAATTACAAGTGAGATTACTATGTCGACCACCTCGAATAATAAGAAGTTCTCCAGTATTAGATTTATCATCAAACTCTTTATCCATAAGATCTTTTGAAGTTAATATTGTTCTAACCTCTTCTAAAGACAAACTTTTCCTACTACAAATCAAGGTGTCTCTTAGATTCTTGTAGGATGGAGGTAAAGAACGAAGCAACATAAGAACTTAATCTTCATCATCATACTTAATATCCAAATTTTCAAGATCCATAAGAATAACATTAAATTTATCAAGATGAGCTTTTAAAGATGTACCTTCTGCCATATTTAACATTTGCATGCGGTGTTTTGCAACCAGTTTACTTGTGAGATTTTGTTCAAGTAAAGTGACTCTAGCTTTGACCATAAGTCTACAGCAGTCTTTTCACGGAGTACTTCACGCAATACTTCATTTGATAAGTACAACTGAATGGCAGCTAGAGCTTTCTCATCTATTTCTCTTTTCTTTGATTTTGTTAATTCGGTAGGCATCTTATCCTTCTCCAAAAGAGCATGTTGCAGCTCATTTTGTGTCAAGACTGCCCGCATTTTTATTTGCCATAAAGCAAAACTAATATTACGGTCAAATTTCTCAATGTCAAATCTTATTGTTGCCATGACTAAGCCAAATAAATATTACAATAAACACTCCACCCCAAGAAAAAAGCAATCAGGCTCTGATACCACTTGTTGGGAATTAACACAGTATTTAATTTATTTGGCTATGTAAATAAGATTGGACAACAAAAGAATATCAAATAAAGAGAATACAAAATTTAACGTGATTCGGCGTAAGCCTACGTCCACGGGCGAAGGAGATAAAAATTCACTAATAACTCAAAGGTGATACAAGACAAAGAAAAAATAATTCTCAATCCCAAAACCCAATACACTCAATATTTTTAACCTCTCTTATACAAAATATCAAACAACAAGTTACAAAATTAGGACCAAAACTTATTGTAACAAAAGAGAGGGATCACCCAATAATAAGAAAATTATAATGGGTTGTTAAAACAAATATACAAATGTGGAGATACTAAAATAGAGGGGATTATATTTTTGGAAAGAGGAATGGAGCCTTTATATAGGCTCCCAACCCTTCCAAATATTTTTGCAGCTGTAACCATAAAATACCAAGATTCAACATTAGTAGGCAGTAGGCACCGATTTTGCCTACTAATGTTGACTTAATTTTTTTTTTTTTTTTTTACACATTCTTCTCAACAGAATCTTCCATATTTGGAGCATTAAATATATTTTTAAAATTATTAAAATTCTCATCCATAATGAGAAAATAAAAATGAAAGTATTTTTTTTATGTGTGAATCGATAAAAAATATTAGAACTTTAGAAAATTGGATAAGAGGTTGAAGAAAAGAAATGATGGAGTAGGAGAGTGAGAAATTGAAAAAATGTTAGTAATATTTATAGACAAAATTTTGAACCACAAAAAAATGAAAAAAAAAAGATAATTAAAAATAAAAATAATACCGTTGAAATGTCAATATTAACATTGCTTTATTTAAAAAAAATAAAATGAATTCAATTGTAAAAAATGTTATCGTTGCTTTTGAATTAGAAAATAATTTAGTTAAAAAAAATTAAGAAGGAGATAAAATGCAAAGCTTTTAAATCAAAAAATGACCCTACACATAAGAACTTTTTCTCTTTTTTCAGTTCCATTATGCGTGTTATAGCTATGACATGCATCATGGCCATTAAACTCCTACTATGAAAGAGAATGTAATAAGTGAATGCAATGAAATATATTACATCCTCTATTACACCCCATTAGAGATGCTCTAAGGGTATAAAGTTAATTTAATTTCATTTGTTTCCTCTAATTTTACGCATGGGACAAGACCGGTATCCCCGACTGAAAATAAATGAATAATTTTTAAAATTTCTAAGGGTGTATTTGGAATTACTGTTAGAAGTTAAAAAAACGCTTTTAGAATTTTTCTAATTTAATTGTTTGATTTTTATTATTTTTTATAAATTATTTTTTCAAACCTGCTTCTGAGAAAAATATCAATTTACCTGCTTCTGGGAAAAGTATCAATTTTCCTACTTCTAAGAAAAAACAAATTTGAAAAGAAATTTTAAAAATAATATAAATTTTTTTATTGAAAAACACTTTTGCGAAACCCATGCCAAACAGGACCTAACACTCATTAAAGGATATCAATGAGAAAATGAGAGTTTAAAAGAACATAAAACCTTAAAGTACCGATACATGTAAGAATGATCAAAGCATCGAGTATATGGAGTTATTAGCATTAGGGCTGAACACGGCTCGGTTTAAGTCGATATTGAGCTAAAAATAAATGTCGTACCAAATTAAAATTTTCGGTACAATTCTTACCCTAAATCTCAAATTTCTTGCAGTACAGTATTAAAATAGTTCGGTACTTCTACGGTACAATACTAAATATTTCGGTATTTCGGATCGGTCCGATACTCCCGAGTACTGTGTTTATCCCTAAGTTTAAGATTTGAATTTTAATGGGTGTTATTAAAACTTTTATACATATATCAAAATATATATCATATATATAATGAGTCTAAAGTTTAGATTTTAATGGATGATATATATATATATATAGTACAATACTAAAATAGTTTGATATTTCAGTTCGATCCGATATTTCAAGTATCTTACTCCGCCACTACTATTTTAATGAGAGTTAAGATAAGGTAAGAAACCTTAAACAAGTTATTGCATGAGTAATGACTATAGTGTATTATTTACATTGTTGCTACTAGGATAAATCTAAAACCATTTAGTTAATGGTTGGGATGACTGAAGATATTTTATAAGATACATTTCATTTTTTAATTTTTATTTTTAAGTATTGTTTGCACCATAAATTTTCAGCATAGTCCAAATATTTTTTATGGTCCATTTACAAATATTCAACCCGGTAATTTATTAAATAAATTTATGAAAGTGGGCAGTAGTTAAATGAACAGTTGAGGAGCTTAGAAGTGGAGGTGGTGGAGAAAATCAAGGGAACAGGGGGAGCAAAAATGAAACTGCGGGTTAGTAGGCTAGTGGATGGTTACAACTATGCTTATAAAAAGAAAAGAAGCTGGCAGAAAGAGGGACAACAATCAATCATCCAAAGATTACCCAAACTACAACAAATTCAAGTCATTTCAATTCTCAAGCAATCAATTTCATTTTCCCGCAATTTTATTATTTTCTTTGTTCAAACACTTTAATTTCCAAATCTTTATTATTATTGCAATTTCAATTCATTTCCAAATCTACTGTGAATATTTCCATTTCCTGCCTCATGCAAATTCAATTAATACAATTCAGTTTCAATTTTAGTTTCAATTCTATTGTTTATATTCTTCAACACATTTAATTTTCCAAACTTTAATTTCCGGCATACTATTGCATTTAATTCACTGGCATTCTTGAAATCCAAGTAAATTGTGGTAAAGGCGTTTGGGGATCCATAATCAATATGATTTTAGAAGTCATTAAAGGCGCAATTTCTCAACGGTTCGTGTACCTTACACACATGGCACGCTCGCATTCAAAAAATTTACCAACAATAAACGTGTGTGAGGAGATTGCAAGTGGCAGAATTGTAGCTGTTATTTGTTACAGCATAGAAAGTGCTTTGAATTAAGAGAGAGTGTGAAAGCTATACGGAGTTTTGAACTAAAATTATGATAGATTTGTCAAATAAATTTGGTTTTGATTTGTTATATGTTGATTTTATTGGAATTTTTGTTAGGATTGTACATGTTACATGTTGTTCTATTTATATTTATAGATTCTTCTTGGAGCAGTTGTCATGCATTTATAGGTCCACTTTTCTACTACACAAATGGTTAGATCCATTTCATATATAACTCTATGTAGTAATAAAAAATTTTGATCTTTGGACTATTTCTTTTTTTTCTTAAGAAAATTTGCCCCCCATATAATAATAATTATATATTTATATTTCAAAAAATATATGTTATGTTATATGAAATATCTAAGATGAAATAAGATATTTATGTAAAGGAAAAAATTTTGTCTACACTGAGTGTATAAGTTTATCTCATATATCAAATTAATGAGTAATGAGATATTTTAGTAAATATGATTTTTTTGTCTTTTTTTTGCCCAATGAAAAATACCGATATCATTTTTTACTCCATGTGTTCTTATCTCATTGGATTGGTGTATACATCGGGTGTAGGTAATAATTTTCCTAAAATTGTTTGGCACAATAATTTATTTTTTAGAGTTGAAGAAATTCATAAGTAGACTCAGTCTACCACTTTATGTATAAACTAAAGAATTCTTAGTAAATTCTTATAATTGTTATCACATCTCTAAATTTGCGAGTAACTAATAATTCCTTAATATTGTCACTTTTTTGTTGACCTCTATACTTTATATTATGTACTTAATAACTTACTAGTATAGTATGTACCTTATATATTTTATTATTTACTTTTATATCCCTTAATTAAATCAAAATAAAATTTTTTGTGATTATATCTCTATTAAATTATAATCTCTTTATAGTAATAAAATTAATTTGGTTTTAACGGTATAAATATGAAGAGGTTTTACTGTAGCTAACAACTTTAAACTTTCAAATGGTATAGTATAAAATTATAGTAGAATAATCTCTTCGTAGTAATAAAATTAATTATTATTGATCTCTATACTTTATATTATGTACTTAATAACTTACTAATATAGTATGTACTTTATATATTATATTATTTATTTTTATATTCCTTAATTAAATCAAAATAAAAATTTTTGTGATTACATCTTTATTAAATTATAATCTCTTCGTAGTAATAAAATTAATTTGGTCTTACCGGTATAAATATGAAGAGGTTTTACTGTAGCTAACAACTTTAAACTTTCAAATGGACTAGAAGATTCGAGATGATTTCAACCAAACGAGCTCCTGTAGTACTCTGGACTTAAAAAAATAAATGAGTCACGAACTTAATTTAATTGGGTATAATTATAGACCTATTTATTCAATTGTGAGCTAACACTAGATGTAGGGCTAATAGACTTCTTTAATTAAAAAGGAATTTACGGCTAATAGACTTCTTTAATTAAAAAGGAATTTACATCATATGTTCTATTTTTTATATTTTTAATATTTATAATCTCTTAATTTTTATTTTTTTTCATATTTAGACCTTTTTAATTACTTTTTTAATTTTTTTTTGTTTTTATTTTTATTTTTAACCTCTTAAATTTATTTTGTAATAGATCATCAATTTAATAGAATTTGTAATAGTTTTGAGTTAATTAAATAAATATTTTATGATTTTCCTTTTAGAAAATTATTTAATTTTAATGTGTATTATTATTTTTTTAAAAAATTAAATTAAATTTTAAATAGTATTAGATACTAATTATTTGCTAAAAGTATACTGTTTTTTGTTTAATATATACTGTTTGCTGTAACTTTTTATTTTGTTCGAAATCCATAACTTGTATAAACAGTAGTAGATACTAATTATATTGTAGAAATATACTAAATTTTATTTAATGTATTCTATAAATTAAATGTTAAACAACATAAAATACTTATTATTTGTAAGAAGTATACTGTTTTTTGTTTAATGTAAGAAGTATACTGTTTTTTGTTTAATGTATACTATTTTTTATTTAATGTATACTGTTTTTTGTTTAATGTAAACTGTTTGCTGTGATTTTTTAATTTTTTTCGAACTTCATAATTTGTATAAATAGTAGCAGATACTAATTACATTGTGTAAGTATACTGAATTTGTGTTAAATACTAATTATTTGCGAGAAGTATACTGTTTTTTGTTTAACGTATACTGTTTGCTATAAGTTTTTAATTTT
>CATKHJ010228291.1:0-26173 GCA_949750685.1 Vernicia montana | reverse complement strand
ATTCTTCATGAATTTTATATTTCATTTATTTATTTAATTAGTTCTTCAAGAACTATAGATAATACTAGTTCTTCATGAACTGTATTAATTTATTTAATTTTATAGGAATACAAATTCTTCATAAACTACAGATGATACTAGTTTTTCAGGAATCTATAATTTAGAATACAAATTCTTCAGGAACTGTATTAATTTATTTTAATTCTACAAAAATTTTAGAATACAAGTTTTTCAGGAACTATGATTACTTAATTAAAATTAAATAACATCAAATAATAATATTTCCATAAAAAAATGATAATAAAATTATTATTACAATAATAACTATATATCATAAAAAAAAAATACAATACACATAAAACGATAAACAATTAGTGTGCATATATATATACCTGAACATGTATATAACTAGTGTTTATTCTTATGTGAATATATATATATGCACAGAAGTTGAGAAACATATATACATATATGTTTAATAGGTAACGTGTTGTTTAATAGGTAACGTGGCTATTATATGCAATTTGCAATATTTATAATCGTTCTTTTATTTTTATGCTTCTCTCTAAATATAATTTGGTATCAAAATATAGAAAAATAAATTAATAATAAAATACCTTCAAATTTTCATGAAAAACTGTTGACGATCTTTCAAAAGATAACTTAAAAAAAATGGTAAAACGAATTCGTGCTGATAACATGTTATAAATCGGCTTATTAGCACAGCATATCGAATGCAATAACAAACATATAAAGCAATAAAGTAAAGAGAAAGAAAAGATAATGAGAAAAATATGTAGAGAGAAAAGGGACTCCAAACTTTTATTTTTAGATTAACCTTAGCTTTCCTTATATAGAGGAATAACTAGGGTTTTAGTGTATACAACATTAATGAAATAGTCTTATACTATAATCTCTCTAAAATATACACTCAAAAATTTTTAAGTAATATCCACGTATAATAATTTATTTATAACAAATGATTATATTTGCTTTAAATTGTATGTTTATATGGATTTCATTTTAATATTTATAAAACTATAACAACATTTATTAGTATTAAAATATTAGACGTTTTTGTTTAATATCTAGGAAATAAGGGTTTGAACTTATATTTATTATCTAGTCGAAATATACATTAGCACATAGTTATATTTGTTATTAAAATATTAGACATTAATTGCTATTAGAAGGAAACATTTACATCTTTTTATCAAAAGATTCTTAAAAAATCAACCAATAAACAAATATTTTTTACACTTTTCTTAAAAATGACATGTTATGCAATGCAACCAAGTGTAAACAAAGTCTATTTGAGTTTATACTTCACAGCTTCTAAATAAATCTATAATTCAATTAATAAATTTAGAATTTTTTTTTTAATGAAATACTGAATTTTGAATTTCAATGACTAAATCAATCAATCAATCATAATTAGATGATATATAGTTTTAGATTTAATAATAGGTTACATTGCCATATTAGAGAATTGCTCATAACCAACATTATGTACACTTATTACATTCATTTTATGTATAAATATTAAATAGGTTTAGGACGTGTGTATATATATTACATTAAAATTTTAGTCTTAAGTTTTTATATATTAAATTATTCAATTTAATATATATCAAAACAACTATTCAAATTATTCAAATAAAAATTAATACTACTAAATTATTAAATTGCCATTGAGAAACAAAAAAAAAAGTTTGACATTGTGTGTAACTTTCAGCAAAGCAATATAAGGAGTATTTATGAAATTCTTGTATTGGTATTTTATATGGTTAGAATTTATAAAGACAATATAAATATTTAGTAATTTTATTTTTTTATTTCACATATGATTAAAAAGATAAAATAATTTGAGGAAATATGAATATTAAATACTGTAAACTTTTTTTTTCCTTAACAAACAAAATATTTATAAAATAACTAGATTTTTCAAATTTTAGTTGCATTTCAAGCAGTAAAATCATATTTTTTTAGAAAATAAGAAAATTATAATCATAATTAATTAATTTAATAAAATTTTCTAATATTCATTTACATAACATAAATATAAAATTAATAAATAATAAAACTTTAAATAATTCACTGAGCACAGGTTTATTATTGTTAATTGAACATATACTCAAGTAAGTAGTGTATATATTCACTTATTGTTAGGCTATGCCTATTGATTAAGTGTATAAGATAAAAAAAATAAATATTATGTCAACTGCTATTTCTTTTTTCTTTTTTTTTAACGGTTAAATACATTTAATCTATTTTTTTTAATATGATAAAATGATTTTTTTTTTTGTGCTAAATATGATAAAATGATTACATCACCCACAACCACAACAACTAACCATTAAAAAGTAAAAAAAAATGTAATTATTACTATGGAGCTCTCTCTGGCTCTTTGGGGTCATATTCACAATTCATCACATATTAAAAGATTATATATATATATATATATATATATATATATACTAGCTACTTACTCACATACATTACATGTGATTATTATAAATTTCAAACACGTGGTTATATATTATTAAATATTAAATATTTTATGAAATAAAAATATTTTAATTAATAATCAAACAAAAATTTTATAAATTTTATAAAATTTAAAATTAAGTCAAGAAAAAAATTTTCATAGTTTAATTTGCTGATAGTTATTATTTATATTCAATAAAAAAAATAAATCATAAATAGTAAAGTAATAAGAGTAATAATTTAATAATTCAAACTTACATAAATCTATTTGCATGTAAAATTTAAAATCTAATGTTTATAAAATATAAATTATGAATATTTTAATTGCTCATTTGTATTTTCAAGTTTTCAATTAAAATTAACAAATTTAGAAATAAATACGATTTGTAATATAATTGATAAAAAAAATTAAGAATTGTGTTAAAAAAAAATTTAAATACGATTATAAATTCACGTATATTTTACTCTTATTCTTAGTTTTACCTTCAATTTCAACTTATTAAGGAGAGTAACTATGTTAATAAAAATACTTATTAACAATTAAGATAATACATTAAATAAACAAAAAAATACTCAATATAGAAGAATAAACATGTTCAATAATAATAATAATAATGAGATGATAAGAATAAACACGCTCAATAATAATAATAGTTTACTTTTTTTTAATGCTTTATAAATAATAAGAATACAAATCAAAACAATAAAAAATTTATAATTAAAGTTTTAGCTTTATATACTTATATTAATTTAAAATTTTTAATTAAATTATTTTTTTTTAGGTTTACACCATTAATTTAATATTTCATTATTTTTATGAAATTTCAAGTTTGTTGATGGTAATAAACTGTGAATACAAAAATTAAAATAACAGCATCATTGTAATGCCCATAAATTTGATACATCGTATATAAATATAAATATAAAAATAAGCTATTAACATGTAAAAACAAAAAAAATTGAACTAAAAACTAATAATAAAAAATATTGAAGAATTAATTTATACAAATAAATATATAAATATAAATATAAAATTAAGCCATTAATATATAAAAACGAAAAAAAATCAATTAAAAATAATAAAATATCATAAAAAACATATCATATCGAATATGAGAGATTGATCTTTTGAACAAATATAATAGATCATAAAAAACATATCATGTTAAATATGAGAGATTGATCTTTTGAACGAATATAATAGATTGGTATTATGAAACGAATACGAATAAAAAAAAAATAGTGTTGTCATGAATATGTATTAATTTATAATGAAATTATTTATTATAATTATTATTAAAATATGAATTAGAATTACAAATTTATATTAGAATTTTTCTTATTTTTTTAATATACTTTATTTTTTATTAGGACACAAAAGATAAAATATATTATTAAACCAATAAATTTAAGAATAAGAGGATTCTTTTTGTCTTTTATATTAAAAATCATGTTTTTAATGAGCAATTCAAAAGTTTTATCTCTTAAAATTAAGAGATTTTTATATATAGTATAGTATATATATAAACTTTAAATTTTTATTAATAATTAATTATAATTAAATTCGAGTATTAATTAATATAATATTTCAATAATAAGTTAAAATTGAAATCTAAATTATTATTTTACTATTCGTATAATTGTATAATTTCTCTTACCATATCTCTCTATTTTCATTAATAATTAAAAATATAATCAAAAAATGTTTTTTCTAATGCTTTTTTTTCGGTAAGATTATTGTTGTCCACTTTTAAACTAATCTCACGTTATCAGTAGGTTAAGATATAAGTTTATTATTTTAATTTAATTAATTATTTTATTAATAAAATATAAATATTTGTAACATCACTTATCAAAATTTTTGACTCAATCACTTTTCTTATAATTAGATTAATTATATAAATATTTAATTAACTTATATTTTCAATCAATTTTATTTTATTTATATTTATAATTTTATTTATATATATATACCATAAAATATCAACTGCAACGTAGATATTAACTGACGGACTAATAGTAAAATACAACTCAAACACACGAGAGGAGAGGACCCCACAATTGGCATCTAAACAAAGGAAAACTGTTTCACATCTCTCTATTTTATAGTATCAGAAAATATAATAATTTGTGTAGTGAACTTCAAGCTTTGTGGTGCTGATTTTTGGGCATTATAAGAAGTATTTTGAACACCTTTTTAATCTAATTCAATTTTTAGTTTTTTTTCAATTAAGTACTCTTTCTCTTAATTCTCAATTTATGTAATAATAATATTTTCCAATTTCCATGGCTTTGATTTCACTCTAAAGCACCTTTCTCAACCCACCAAGCATGTTGTTGTTCTTTCTGGTCTTTTAAGCTTCTCCTTTTAACTAGAATTAGTAAGTCATTATGGCATTTGGTTAATTTGTTGTTTGCTACATGAAAGTTGCTAACTTTAGATTTTTGTGAATTCATTAGCTGTAAAGGTTTAGAATCTCTATCAGGAAGTTTCACATTCAGTCTCTCCATTGGTGAAATGAGAAATTTATGGGTGTAAATAATAGTTCATTAGCAGTAAATTAATGAAAAATATTATGATTTTGTTTGAATTATTAATCCATTGTTATGTGTGAATTATGTTTATTACATATAAGAAGAAAATGAGATGTTGGTTTTGTTCAAAACTCATTTAAGTGATTTGGGACTATTAAGACTATGATTATAATCTAAAGGACAATTATGTCTATCTTTTAGTCAAAAACAAGAACCTGTAATACTTTGAGCTACCCTTTACAATATGATTAATGGATTTTGCCAACCTATTAATCAATAACTTTGTTCCTATTCACAACTGAATTTTCACTGAAATGGGAACTGCTCAAAATCTTGAGTTTGGTTGGTTTTCTTCTTATTTTTTTAGTTATTTTTGCACTCAAATAAGGAGAAGTTAAAAATAAAAAAAAATCGTTTGCCTTATTTGTTACTGAAAGTGGGTATTGGAAACGTGTTGAATGTTCAATCTGACTTTTCTTTTCTTGGGTATGTGAAAGGTACATAGCCACAGATTAGGGGGTTGGATCTTAGATTAGGGGGTTTTGGGTATTTAAGGAGATCTTGCTTCCTTAATTTTCCTGTAAGACTAGTTTTGGTCTCTCTTTTAAATTTGCATATACTTTCTTCTACTTTCCAACCATTTTCCTTTTCTTGACTAGTGAAAAAACAGATTTAGAGATACATAAAGGTAATTACTTTAGTGTTTAACCTTCAATTTTTAACAAAATTTTTTTTTCATAAATCTATGTTCATTGTTAATCTTTTATGTTACTTGCAGAAGCCTTTGTTTTCTTCTGTTTATTATATGCTTAATGTTGTTCTATTAGTTTCTAATGAAATGATGTTTGGAAGTTCACTGTATTGTATTTAATCTTTTTGTTTTTTAGGTCTAGATTGTTATTGGCTGCTTTTCTTTTTTATTTGGTTGGTAGTGAATTAAAGTATTTGGAGAGATTTACTGACCGGAATGCTTTCTTGAACTATAGCTGTTTCTTGAATTTTGGGTTAATTAGGCTCTACTCGGTTCAAATTTGCAACTTTTTAACTATGGAGATGACTCCAATATCATTGAGCCAAAACTCATTAATTTTTTCTCCTTGAAATTTGCATTTGAATTAGTCTTTCTGCGTCTCATTTTAGATGACAAAAGCAATATGTTTCTTTCAGGTTGTAGACAGCCAGAAAAAAAAAAAAATGGTGAAGATCTGTTGTATTGGTGCTGGTTATGTTGGGGGTCCTACAATGGCAGTTATTGCATTGAAATGCCCTTCAATTGAAGTAGCTGTTGTAGATATTTCAGTTTCCAGGATTGCAGCCTGGAATAGTGATCAGCTTCCCATTTATGAGCCAGGCCTTGAGGAGGTGGTGAAACAGTGTAGAGGAAAAAACCTTTTCTTTAGCACTAATGTTGAAAAGCATGTCTCAGAAGCAGACATAATCTTTGTTTCTGTCAATACACCGACAAAAACTCGCGGCCTTGGAGCAGGCAAAGCTGCTGATCTAACATATTGGGAGAGTGCAGCTCGAATGATTGCTGATGTATCCACATCAAACAAGATTGTTGTTGAGAAATCAACTGTTCCTGTGAAAACAGCTGAGGCAATTGAAAAAATCCTGACCCATAATAGCAGAGGAATCAATTACCAGATTCTGTCAAACCCAGAATTTCTTGCAGAAGGTACAGCAATTCAGGATCTTTTTAATCCTGACAGAGTACTAATTGGAGGGAGGGAAACCCCTGATGGCCAAAAGGCTATTCAGGCTCTAAAAAATGTGTATGCTCATTGGGTTCCTGAAGGTAGAATAATTACCACCAATCTTTGGTCAGCTGAGCTCTCAAAGCTAGCTGCAAATGCCTTTTTAGCACAGAGAATTTCTTCTGTGAATGCAATGTCAGCTCTATGTGAAGCAACTGGGGCAGATGTTTCACAGGTTTCCCATGCTGTTGGTAAGGACACCAGAATTGGACCAAAATTCCTGAATGCAAGTGTTGGTTTTGGTGGATCTTGCTTTCAGAAGGATATCCTTAATTTGGTCTACATTTGCGAGTGCAATGGCCTAGCTGAAGTTGCAAACTACTGGAAACAAGTCATTAAGGTTAATGACTACCAGAAAAACCGATTCGTCAATCGGGTAGTCTCTTCCATGTTCAATACAGTTTCTGGTAAAAAGATAGCCATTCTTGGTTTTGCATTCAAGAAAGATACTGGTGACACAAGGGAAACACCAGCTATTGATGTATGCAAAGGCTTGTTAAGTGATAAGGCAAGATTAAGCATATACGATCCGCAGGTGACTGAGGATCAAATCCAGAGAGATCTGTCAATGAACAAATTTGATTGGGACCATCCAGTTCATCTTCAACCAATGAGTCCTAGTTCTGTGAAACAAGTGAATGTAGTTTGGGATGCTTATGAGGCTACAAAGGGTGCTCATGGAATTTGCATTCTTACTGAGTGGGAAGAATTCAAGAATCTTGATTATCAGAAGATTTTTGACAATATGCAGAAACCTGCATTTGTGTTTGATGGAAGAAATATTGTGAATGTTGATAAATTGAGGGAAATTGGTTTCATTGTTTACTCAATTGGGAAACCACTGGATCCATGGCTTAAAGACATGCCTGCTGTAGCATGAGTTTCTAAATCTGTCATGGGATTTGAAGCATGAACTAATCTTTGGGAGCTGCAGTTTTATTCTTTGAATTCTTCCTCTCTTTTTACCTTTTTTTTTTTTTTTTAATATCTTCTGTTTCTTTTTTCTACTTTACTAGTTATTATGGATTAAGAATAATTACAAAATATACACTGTAGACATTGTCTTAGTGGAAATCTACTTGTTTTATGATTTGCTATTGTAATAAATTAATAAAACAGAGTTCTAACTTTAAAAGAACTGTTTCTTTGGGTATATGTTTACTTAGTTTATGAGTGTTGTAGTGTAGATATTTGGCAAATAGCCAAATTAGTTCTCGAACTTGGCATCTAGGATAAATCAAGACAAAATTACATTTTTTGTCATCAAAGTCCTCATACTTCGTAATTTTTGTCAAATTAATCCTTGTTCAAACTTTGGGCAATGCGTGTGCTATAAAATCAGATGAAATAACGTTAATTTCATAAGTCTCGTTTGGCATAACTTTTCAGAAAAGTGTTTCTATTTTTTTTTTTTTTCAGTTTTTTCAATTTTAAAAAGTATTTTTGAAAAAACAAAATGCTTTTTCAAAAAGCAGGATTGAAAAAAAACAGTTTCTAAAAAAAATTAATCAATTAAATAAAAAATTCAAAAAGTATTTTTTTAACCTACATACTAATAATAGTAATCAATTAAATTTAAGTTTTAGGAGTATAAGTGAAAATTATTTTTCGATTTTGTGTAATTATTGAATGTTTTAATGAAATGATGATATTTTGTTGATCATTATACACATCTTTATTTAGTATTAAAAATTAAATTACAGGGATAAAGTAAAAATTAAACAATCAAATGAACATAAGAATTGCAAAATCCAAAATATCTTTCATTAATATCTATAAATAACATTCAAATAGGGGCGAATTAGAAAATCTAACAATGGGCGATAAAAAATTAAAATCTAACTTATAATCACATAAATTAGTACTGTGCTATATTTAATTTTCATCAATAATTAATATATTAATTAATCACATAATAGTTTTTAGAGACTAAATAACATTTTTTGAATTTTTTTATTTAATTGATTTTTTATTTAATTTTATTGAAATTGTTTTTTTCAATCATATTTTTTGGAAAAACATCTATTCACCTATTTTTTTCAAAATTGAAATTTTTTTTTTAGAAAAGCACTTTTTCGAAAAGCTATGCCAAACGGGACTTATAAAATTAACGTTATTTCGTCTGATTTTATAGCACATATATTGCCCAAAGTTTGACTAAGGACTAATTTGACAAAAATTACCAAGTATAAGAACTTTGATGACAAAAAATGTGATTTTGTCCTGATTTGTTCACAGGTGTCAAATTCGAGGACTAATTTAGCCTTTTTGCCGTAGATATTTACATGATATTTATGTGATGTGAGAAAATGAGACATAAAGTTAATTTTGACTTAATTAACAAATGCAATTCTAACAAAGTTTTCACAGAATATTAATAGTTGGGTTTAAATCCAAATCAATATGTATTATTGCAAGTCAGATCTCATGGTAGGCAAATGCTAAAAAAACTAATTAAACCAACTCAAGGTCAGACAAGTGGCCATTACTTCAAGAATGAAGACCTAATCACACCAAACCAAATTGATGGCTTTGGACAAGAAAAAGAAAACAACTTTTTCTTCTTTTTCATTTCTGGTGTTGCTTTTTTATTTTAAAACTTTAAAAATAACTAAAATGATAACCTTAATGGTTGAATATTAACACACATAATCACAAAAGCAGAATACCCTTCATTGGATTAATGCTTTATTTATGGCTTGTTCATATTCATCCAAATTTGAAAATTTGAATTTCTGATCTTTTATATTATGAAATGCTAGTGCTCTTTACCATTAAGTTAATTGCATATACTTTGCTAATTAAGAATATATCTTTATAATTTTATCTTAAACAAAATAACATTCAAATTTCAAGCCCTTAAAACCAAATTAATCAACAAACAACCATGCAATGAATTATAGTTCATAATTAATATAAGACAATGCATTTATTAATTAAAAAAGTCTCACTATATTAATTCCAACTTTGGCATTACTAATTTACTATTACCTTAATTGCCTATATATTAGTAGTTGTTGTTCTTTTATCGGTTAACCAAACAACCCTAATTTTAGGAATAAATATTTTATTCTCATTCCTACCTCATTGTTCCAAATAACCAAACAGGCCCTTAAGGTAATATTTTTTTTATGAATTGCTAAAATTATTTGATGGGGCAAGACAATTTTTTCCTCAAAATTTAAGGAAATAATGCTTAAATTTTTTAAATAATGTAATCCCTTACCTTCTAATTTCTATATATTCACAACAAATAATTGTCAAATACATTAATATTCCAACATAAACTCACATTATTTGTATCACCTACCCTAATTCCAGTTTGGTAGAAAAATGATTGTGATTAAAAAAAAATTGTATTTAAGCAAGTAAACCTAAATAAATTAATGAGGAAAAAATATTGGGAGAGCAATATATAAAGTAACAATATCAGAAATTTTTTTTATTGGATGTCGCGTCGTTAAATTTAATTTATTATAAATTTTTAAAAGTGATAAAAAAATCGTTTGGATTTAAAAATTCGACTTTTAACATTGTCAATTAGACATTGATTTTAATCTATTGGCTATAGATTGTTATTTTTTTTTTATAATATTTACAAGTCATAGTTTAAAATGAATTTTTAAATCTATTTACATAGTAAATAGCAGGTTTGCATATTTTTTGAGAAAAAAAAATATTGTACATATAATTTTAAAAAAGTATATTATTTTAAAATTTTACCTTTAAAAATAAAATATTTTTGAACTTACAAAAATTATTATTATTAGTATAGTAATTTTTTTTTTGAGATGAATATAGTTTTTTTTTTTTTTTTTTTTAAATGTTGAGATGAATATAGTTAAATATGATTTAAAATGAAAAATGAAATAATGGATGAAAATAAAATATAATAATATAAAACAGATTCCTCAAAATATATATATATAACAGTAATTTATAATTTATAATTTATAGTTTAATAATAATAATTTTAGCAAAGTAAAAGAGCCAAACAAGGCAAGTTTTCAAGCCTCTGGTTTTCTGCCCATTTGAAGAATAGCACATGCAAAGTCTTGCAAAATCCAACAAAACCCAACAACGCGTTTCGGTTTTGGGGCTCTCTATGGCTCTTGGGGGTCATCTACAAAAAGAAAAAATGATGACTTTGGCACCTTGACTCCCACCTAAACCCCCTTCTCTGTATACCCATTTGGCTATAAACTAATAATCAAACCTCCCGCTTACAATTTTGATCTTAGTTTTTCTCTACTTCTGTTGTTAATTCTGGGAGAATTCTGATCATAACAAAGTTAAAACGAAGATGGGTTGCTGTCCCAGCCAAAACGCCGACTCTAAAGCCAGCAGGATTGCCCGTTGGCGATCCACGGGTATTGTTGCTTTGCGTGACGCTAAATTGAAGGTAATTACTATTTCTCTTGATTTTTCCCCTTTTATAAAAGTTTTCTTTCAATTTTCAGTATTGGGTTTTTGTTATGTTTAAAAACCATTCATGGGTTTTGCTCTATTGTGCTTCATAATTTATTTGTTTATTACCTTGCAGATGATGATGGCCTTTTGTTCCCTTTTTTATTTTATTTTGAATTTTGATCATGTATTCGTCCTGTTTGTTTATGTGTTTGTGTCATCCATAATCTTGCTTTCTGGTAGTTCATTTAGGGCTTTAATGTAATTGAATTAAAAGGGAATTTAAATATAAAGTTAATGTTTTGTTGGTTTCTCTTCTTATTTGAAATGTTTAGATGGATAATCAAGAAATGATGATGTGCTTGTTATAGTATATGCACACATTTACAGTAGTTTCCCTATGGGGATATGGTTGTATGAGTAAGACACTTGACATGTGAATGATCCCATATCTTGTCATTTATGCTCGAGTAATTTAGTAGTGCATTGAATGTGCTGACTTGGTGAGTGTTACTATGGCAAAATTTGAATGCTGATAGTTTAGATACCATACATTGATACCAGCTGAAGAAGTTAAGCCGTTCACGTGGCTTCTCATCATCTAGCTTGCAAATGTAGTTGTTGTTTCTTTTCTGTTTGTTTACTCATCGGCTTTTTTAATGAACAGACTTTTCCAGATGAGGTTCTTGATATAGACAAATGTGTGCGCACACTTGATTTAACTCACAATAAATTAGGTAATTACTCATTTCCTTTCTGTGGATGAAGCACATGAATTAGAGATTTAAAGGACCTTTCTGGACTTTGTTGTTTAGCGGTGATACAACTGCAAGAGAAATTTCCCCATTAAGAACTAAATATTATGGACATGTGTATTGTTAACGAGCTATGGCTTTCTTTTTAATATATATTTATATTTTACTGCAGTTGACATTCCTATGGAGATTAACAAATTAGTTAACATGCAGCGCCTGGTAAGAGTTACAAACTTCCACCTCAGGTCATTTATTCTACATTTTTTTTAACAGAACTTATGGTGAAGGGCTGAAGGCTGTAATCATATGCCATTTTCAATTTTGATCCATCCAAAGTACATTATCATGGATTCCATCAACTATTGCATCCATATGGTATAGAGAAATCAGTTAATTCTTTGGAAATAACATCATCCATTTTCATAATGGCATGATTATATGCATATATTCATTATTATATTAGGTGATCTCATTGTATTTTGAAGTTGAATGTTGGTTTTTATAGCTGAAGCAAGTTGACAATAGAAAATTCTAGACTTCTACATCATTAGGCAAAGCTTGATGCACATTGATGTAGTTGTTCTTTCCAGGTTTTGGCTGATAATATTATCGAGCGACTACCAATGAACTTGGGGAAACTGCATTCTTTAAAAGTTATGATTCTTGATGGGAATCGAGTTACTTCCTTGCCCGATGAATGTAATATTCTTCTCTAAATAAGTAAGATAATTTTAGTTTTTTCTATTTCATTTCCTTTGCCTTCATGTTTGCGGATTTTTCTTCATGGACTTATATGTGAGCTTCATGACCCCCTTGTTACATACATATGGCTGTGATAAGGTCCTAAATCCTAACAAGTGTTCATTTCCTGTGCCTAGTGGGCCAGCTGGTGAGGCTTGAGCGGTTGTCCATCTCAGGAAATATGTTAACATGCTTGCCTGAGACAATTGGGAGCTTGCGCAATGTAAGTGACTCCACTTGAAGGAATTTGTTAATGAGAAAGACTAGTTTTGAAGAACAAGTAAATTAATATGAACTATGCAAATAGGAAAGAGAAGTGAAAAGAAATCTAAGCTGACATGTTGTTGAATGAAACCCACCTGTCAATTATCTGCATCTTGGTTTGTTAGCAATTGACTGAAAATGCTTTCCTAAGCACACTAACATTTTACCATTTGGATTTGTTTTTTATGTATGATACATTTGGCGTATCACATTAAAGTCCATGGTCTAACATGGATTGTTTGACAATGCAGTTATCACTTTTAAATGTGTCAAATAACAAGTTAAAGACTCTTCCAGAATCAATTGGGAGTTGCTTCTCTCTTGAAGAATTACAAGCAAATGGTATGTTTAAGCATATATCTTTCAATTTTAATATTTTTACACTAGATTTCCTCCAGTAATGTGTACATCCAATTGAATCATCATCATATGGGCATTAGCTGGAATAATTATTGTATTCTGCACTGATGTTTTCTTTCTTATTTTTTTCCTCAATGTTTTTGTGTAAGTTGTTATATGTTTTTGGTTCTAGATATGAATAATACTGCCATTACTGCTTAAAGCTTTACAACCTTGGCCAACTTTGCAGATAATTTCATTGAAGACCTTCCTGCATCAGTATGCAATCTCATCCACCTGAAGTCACTTTCCTTAAACAACAATAATGTGAGCCAGGTATTATTGATTTCAATTCTTATCTGGCTTCTGTGAATATAATGGAATGTGCCATTAGGTTGGTTTCTACGTATACTAAATTATTGAATATTTTTCAACACAAAGAGTATTTTGGAGTAATTAGTCTAAATGATTTTTTTTTACTACTTTTGGGGTGGATGTATCACCCAATTTTCAAGATTTGAAACTGAGAAGCTCTCATACTGGACCTTCTGGACATCACTCAAGAGTTGACACCCACTTGGTAGATACAACAACAGCTATGCCTTAATCCCAAGCTAGTTAGTGTAGGCTAACCTACTTGGTAGATATTGGCCAAAAATGATTAGGTTGGTTGGATAAACAATGATTTAAACATTAAATATTGCTAGCTGGTAGTTCTCTAGTTTTGTGTTTTTTCTTCAACCTTGTACAAATTTTTAGTTAAGATGAATGTTGATTTAAAACTCTAAGGTACGTTTAGTAAGCCTTAATGTAATGTAATAAAATTAAATGTATTTCTAATGTAATGTTTACACTAGAAATACATTTCATTACATTTCATTACGGTGTCCAAATCAATTCAAAGCATTCCACTTGTCATGAATTGAAATTTATGGTAATCGGGGTTCTCTATTTGTAGTGTCTGACTAACAATGCAATTTCACTTTGCTGGTAATTTAGAATGCAGCTCTTGTGGTTTATTTGTTCCTGGAAAGCATAACAGCATTCTAAGGGCATCTGTGAAAAGTATCACTTTCCATTGATGGATGATGTATTAAACAATGGAACTTGATTAATTGTCTGGGCCACATTGTGAAATCTTCAGATTATATACCTTGTCATTCTGGTTTACTTTGGCAAAATAGGTATAGTAGGTTTTATTAGTTGGACTTCATAGATATTTTCATTCCGTGGTTCATAGATTCCTTCAAATCTGTTGAAAGACTGCAAAGCTCTCCAGAATATTTCCCTGCATGACAATCCAATTTCTATGGATCAATTTCAGCAGGTAAGTCACAGTACTCTACTGCATTCTTTTTTTAGTTTTAGATGTGCAGGGAAAAATTTTCTGCATCTTTCAAAATTGAAATGCTCAATAAATTGCTTTTAGATGGAAGGATTTGAAGAGTTTGAAGCAAGAAGAAAGAAGAAGTTTGACAAACAAATTGATTCAAATGTGATGATCAGTTCCAAAGGGCTTGATGAGGGCATTGATCTGTGATTATACTGCGACAATACTCCTTGCAAGAGTAAGTTCCACTTTCACATGTTTATACTTTGTGGGAGTGCATTGCAGGGACTCAACACTTGAGACACCTCTTATATACAGTTTTGTTGGTCTTGCATGTTGCATTTAAGGATTTGAACTTGATTGTTTCCTCTACATGGGATATATATACATATAAGAGGCGTCCTGTAAAAAACTTTCCAGTTATTTTCTTTATTTGATTTTGTATTATATAGTGAAGAAAATAAATTAATATTTGACTTCTCTGGAGCAGAATGGTCGGACTAGTTGAGGCAATGTTGAATGCAAGGAATAGGCAGTTGGATGATCTGAACAGCTGTAGATTCTGAATAGTTCTTCATCAGATCAATATTTTTGTGAATTTTCTGCACATATGAAATAAAATATATAAATCTCAACTGGTTGTCTCCTTTGTAAATGCCAATGATTAAATTAGTAGGAACTAAAATATTTAATTATTAGCATTGCCTCAAAGGTTTTATAGTAATTCATCATATACACATACATGCCATCTTAATAGTCTTGCTAATTTATATTTACCCCATAGAATAATTGTCTTAATTTAATTTTTTTCGCAAAATATTTAAATTTAATTCAATTTTATTTGAGTTTTTATTATATAATATTTAAATAATAGTACACAATTTCGAATTAGAAATAAAGCTTATTTAAATATATTCTAATTTTAATTTAAAAATTTAAAGGAGTTTTTATAGATGATTAATGGAAAATCAATCAAACCAAACTAATTTAAAGAGCCTTTTTGAGTTAAATTCAAATTTGATAAAGTAAAAACTTGATTAAATATGAATTTTCTTTTTCTATTAGATTTGAAAAATATATTAGATTTATTTTATTCGACTCAATTAAAAAATTTAAAAATTTGCATGTATTTTTTATATTGATTATTGGTTTATGATAATTTAATAAATTTGATTAATTTTTTTAGTTTTTATAAAATAAAGAATTTTAAATTTTAAATACATCATACATAAAATATTATTGAAATTATTGAGTGGATATTATTAGAAAATGGAGACTGGATGTTCATTTTGTAATTAAGTCTACCTTTTAAATTATGATAATTAATTTTAAAAAAAAAAGAAATGGAACTTTTTAATTATTATAATCAATTTTTTTTTTTAAAAAAGGAACATTTATTAATTATTACTATTTATTAGGGATGAAAAAGTAATTTAGGCTTTCATTTTCCCTCCATTTATATAGGCCAACCATATGTAGAACTTTATTATACGATTCTCATTTACTAAATTAAGAGTGGCATTTCTCGTAATTACACCTAAAAAAGGTGTCCTTTTTTGAGATTTCATCGTTCTCGGACAACCTATTAGAGTACGGAAAAAAGGTAACCCTAAATTTTGCCCATTTTCGTCATTAACATTTTCCTTATCCAATTTCGATTCGAATTCTCTCCAAGTTTCTCTGTTCGATCTTCAAATCAACCTCTGATTCGAATTCTTCTCCTTTTCCTCTATCGATCGATCCCAATTTCAACTCTATCCGTTTTCTCTGTCCATTTTTAGGTTTAGGGTTCGTAAATTTCTAGATCTGTGCTTTTGATCGCAAGATCTGTCAACCCAGTTTGTAAATTAACGATTTTGGGTTCTGGGTTTCGTTTTTCTTGTAAAAAATTATTCTGATTTTGTTATTTTTTTTTTTTTGGGATTTTTTGGTTTTGATTAATAATAAGATTTAGATCTGCTAGATCTTGAATCATATTTTTTGGGGGCTTTTGTTTTTGTTGGCGGCGAGGTGTAATTTTGTATAGAATTTGAAGATCTAGGGTTAGGGTTTCCTGAAAGTTAGGGATTTTTTGTGCATTTTTGTTCCTCGATTGCGTGTAAAATTTGAGCTCAATTTTTCTCATTTTAGCGATCTGATCCATCATTTGAAGGAAATATTTTTTTTATTTTTGAGGTATAAACAGATTTATTTATTTATTTATTGGTTAATTTTGTATTTAAAATCTGCTCATTAAATATTAACAAATTAAAAATTAAAGAACATTATTGATTGATTATATTTGGTAAAATTTTGGATAATGATTAATGATATGGATGATTGTATTTTTTATTCTGGGCACCCTTATAATACCTAGGTGTTTAATTTTACCAAATTGCCCTCTAAGAGAGGGAGGTGTGCCCCTTTAAAAAAAAGGTTGGGCGCTTAAATCACTGACCCACTCCTCTATCCAATAACATGTTATGCAATTGATGGTTTGGTCTTAAGATTGAATCATATAATCCATTTTGATGACTGATGATTGAACCTCTTTAAGTATACACTATGTTGTGCTTTGACTTTTGAGTCTATGCCCCATTAATGGGTCTTTTAAGTGTGAATAGCTTTTTGAGAATTGTTTGCTACAGTGTTTGAATATATACAAGTATTCATACTGATGTGCTGCTAAACATTGCTTTGTTTCATGTGCAATTGATTGCCTGCTTATTATTCTTTTTCCCCACTTTAGCAGAGGGGGAAAGTTGTTAGCTTTCAGTGTTTTATCAGTGATATGCTTGAAAAGCACTTAGTTCAATTTTCAGTGTTGTGCTTGTGCATTTACCATGTGAATGGATTCTGCTGGTTGGCTGTGTATGCTTGATCAAGTAGTAATTTATCTTAGATTGATGGTATAGGGTGGATTTTAGAACCAGTAGCGTGTTCTATAGTGGTTTTCAGTAGTAGTTGTTCACTAAGCATTATAATGTGGTTGGGATAGGTAGGAAACATTGTTAGATTAAGTTAAGCAATTCTACAAAATTTACATGGAGTTGTGAAATGCTATCCATGGAAAACAAATCCTGTGACTTCAGACTTCCCAAGTTCATTGTTATGCAAATTTTTATGCTTGATATTGTGGTAAAAAAGTCTGGTGAATATCCTCTTATTTTTTCAAAACATAAGGAGAGAAATGAAGAGTTGTATTTTAGGAAATCAAAGATGTCATAATCAATATTGCTGAAAGGGTTGAGATGGCTGCATTTTCAGGATAGTTGTGCTGATGAATTGTTATTTTTTCATTGGTTTCATGGATGTGTTATCAGTATATTAGTTAAATAAATTTTTGCTGATATGTTTTCTTTATTGTTTTGAGCCTTTATTTATTCATCATTGTTCTTAGATGTGTGATGTTTGTTCCTTGTTATTCCTTGTACACATTATGAATCTCAGTTTCTTGCTTGCTTCTTGGTGCTGCTTATGGTTCTGAACTTCATCTTCTTGTGCTATGCATCCTTAATTTATCTGAACTTTTCTAATGCAGTTAAACATGGTACAAAAACGGCCTTTTTATGATGAGGAACTATACAGCATTTCTTCCAAACACCCAAGACAAGTGGATTACAATAATCGGCTCTTCTCATTTTCAGAATTTGTTCCTGCAGAGGTTGCTTCTCTGACATCTCAGATTCCAGGTGAGAGGAGGTTAATTAGTTCTAATAATCCATTAGGGGTATGTATTGACTCTGTTTCACTCACCATGGATTGGTGCCACCTTCATCCTTGGTCATTGCTACTGATTGTAGTTTTGGATAGATTCAATGGTGTTAAACATTGTTCATTGAAATAACTTGGTCTGTTGATCCCCTGCTTGATTGCTTTGTTAGTTCCTTTTTGATGTCTTCCCTCCTTTCCATTGCATGATTGCATGTGTGACAATGCTATTTAGAAGCTACAGTTTTTAGTTCTTTTTTGCATTGACTTCCATCTACGCTGCTTCTCTTCATTGTCAGATATCCATGTTTCTGAATTCTTGGCTATGATAATGTTGTCAAATGCTGAGAGAACTTTGACGGAATATTGTTTTGTAATAACCTGATGGGTTAATTTATTATTTGGTGAAGGTGAGTGTGGCCTCACTGAAAGTTCTACTGAAGGCCATGACAGGCTTGCAAGTGACATAGTTCCTAGATTCCCAGTTAGCGCTGAGAAGGATGTAGAGACCATTGTTCCTGGAAGTAGTGTAAACACTTCCTGGGGTGCCATTGATACTAGTGAAGAGGCTCACCATTCAGCGATGCCAGTGTATATATCTTGTCCCCCAGAATATTTTGGCCCTGAGCGTCCAAGAAGGGCAGTAGCTCACCATGAGGATATTTATTCTATACTTTTGCGTTATCCTCCACGAAAAGCAGTTCCAATTGGATCGAATCATCAAGCTGATATTCCAGAATGGAATCCTCATGATAGTAAGACTAAACTAAAATCTTCAGGTACACCTGAAATATTTCTGGATGGGTACTCTGTTCTTGGGGAGAAAGATGAGAACAGACTGATGGGAACTTGTGTTAATCCAATGCCTGATTTGGAACTTGCTGATGAAGTTGAAAATGTTAGGATTGACTGCAGCTGCCTGGATGAGGGTTCTATCAGATGTGTCAGAGAGCACATTGTTGAAGCAAGAGAGAAACTTAAGAGAATCCTTGGGGAGGAAACATTTGAGCGGCTGGGGTTCTGTGACATGGGAGAGCAAGTAGCAGAGAAATGGAGCGAGCGTGAAGAACAATTATTCCATGAGATTATATTTTCTAATCCTGTGTCATTGGGCAAGAACTTTTGGGAACATCTTTCTGCTGTCTTCCCTTCTCGAACCAAAAAGGATATTGTCTGCTACTACTTCAATGTCTTTATGGTTCAAAGGCGGGCTGAACAGAATAGATGTAACTCAATGAACATTGATGACAGTGACAATGATGAGTGGAAGGGAAGTGATGATTATGGTGACAATGAACTTGGTATGACAGAGGAAGATGAAGACTCTGTTGTTGAGTCCCCTGTACATCAAAATGATTGTACTCATGATCAGAGCTGGAAAGATGATTTACATGTGCAGGATGAGGGTGCTGCAGATGATATTTCTGATGATTATTATGAAAAGTCAGATTTTGCTTGTGATAGGGACATCACCGACTTCTTAGAAACATGCCCAAGTATGTCACCTGATAATTGTGGTTCAAAATCCAAGTCTCTTCTTCTGGATAAACTTTCTTCTGATAAAAGGGTTAATCAAGAAGTCCAAGATGACTTGTGCACATCCTCTGATACAGGATTATCTTCAGAGGGGACCCAGGTGAAGGCTGAAAATGGTGACCATTGGCCATGCAGTTTTAATGGATTAAGCTGTGAAAATGGCCAAGATCATGCTTTAGAACCTTGTGATGTCAAAGTTTGGGATGCTGGTTACATGATATGCCCGAAAGGTAAAGTCGAATTTTTACCTACTTGCAGTATGATTGAAGAGGTTTTTGGAGAAGGATCATGGAACTACAAGGCAAGAGATGACAAGAGTCTGAGCTAGTGTTGTCGGTGCTTACCTTTCAACTAAAGTTGATCGGCAAGCACTTGCTGTCCAAGGCTTCAGCTTGAAGCCACTGACCAGCAAGTTTTTCCTGTATGGAAGCTCAAGAAGTGGTCCAACTTTCTAACCAAGAAAAATGAGAGATTTTCCTTTGTACATTAATATGTTGAAACATGGAAACCCAGTTTTCACTGTAAGATAGCGTTTTAGAAGATTGATTTAGGTTTAAACGTATTGTTTGGTCAGTATTGAAGACCTGCAATTTCCAGATGCTCATTACATAAGTCATAGTTTAGGGATGTCTCCCTTGTAAGGATATGGGTTTCTATCATGTAATTTGAATTATTTTTTTCCATTTAATGGAGAAATAGTAATTGCACAAATTCACCATTCTTTTTTTCTCTCTGTTTTTATTTTTTGAGCAGTGCATATTTGTGAAGGCACTTGGTAATCATTTAATGTGATTTCGTTTATTCCCTGAGTTGTTTGATAGTTCTTCATCTCTTGCCCCATTTGTATCATATCATTTAGATGCTTTGATATGAATTACTTGATTTAGAATAACTCATTTCATTCTGAAATGAGCCTGCATTTGCTGTTATTGAAATGGGGATTTTAGTGGACTACTGGTGTGATTTTTCTGACAAGCAGAATTTATTGTGTAGTTGGGTTTTTTTTTCTGCATTTAGTAATTATTACCAAATTCATGAATCATGAAACTTGATTCTGAAACTATAATTGGTACTGTAGCTATTATTTTCCATGATGGCCTTATTACATAATTAGCAATTTGTGGCCTTTCAGTTTTATTTAAAGTTGGATTATTCATCTGTCAGAAAATTTTCTGCATTTTTCTATACTAGGGCTCTTTTCTTTTACTCATTTTGACTAATTTTTTAATTTTTTTAATTTAGTTTTTCTTGGACACATTTCTCTGACTATTTTTCAAATCTTGAACAAAGTTTCATTTCCAACTCTTAATTTCCATTCTTTCATTCTTTCATAGTGACAGATGATGTAAAGCAATATCTTTAAAAAAAAAAAAAAAAAAAAAAAGTGATGTTTAAAAAAGAGAAGTACTAAATATAGTCAGTCCAAAAAGATTTGATATATTATCCATTGAAGTGGGATTACACACTTTTGCTGATAAGCAAGAAATAGCAAGGGTGGAATATATCCTCTGCATAGAAGAATGCTCTTCTTGCTTGATATCATTCTCATTTGGAATTCAATCTCTGCATTCTTTTGCTTACTTATGTGAAAGAGATGCTTTTTCTATTTTCTAATTAAGTGCACTTCTTTGCAAGTTGTGGTTGTGCTCTTGTGGACAGAAAATAGTGCAATCCCTATAGCATCTAGTGCATAACCACCCCCCCCAAAAGAAAAAAAAAAAAAGGGGGCCAATGACCATATATATATATTTTTTCTAATAACAGAAGCTTTGTTATTTTTTGTTTTTTCGCTCGATGAGCTATAAAATGGGGTAGCTCTTGATTTTATCATATATTTTTCTCATTTCGTATGATGAAATTCGAATTTAAAATTTTTTCAATAAAATTTCAATTGTTTAGTAAAACATTTGATCTCTTAGGTAGTGTTTGGTAAAACTAAAAATTAAGTGCTGAAAATTTAATTGCTGAATTTTAAGTGCTGAATAAAATAAGTGATATAATTTTTAAATAGTAAAAATATTTAAAAATTTAATCACTTATTGCATTCAGTATAAATTTTAAGTTAAAAATTTTGACTTATTATTTTAAATGATTTTTTATTTAATTTAAATTTTTAAGACGTAATTATCAAATAAATTTAAAATAATTAAGTGCTGAATGATGTTCACTATTGAAAATTTTATGATATTCTCTTTGTCTATAACCAAAGCAAGCCCAACATGTTTGACAATTCCTTGCTAAGGAGAGATTTAATCAAAGTTGGGTTGTAACATATTTATCAAAATACTCAAGTCTAGTGGGCTGATTATAGTGTTGCTTACTATATTAACCACGAATTTTGCTGGCACACTTTCTACCTCTAAAGCAATTAATTAAATTTCCAAAAATATTAATTATGGCAAATTGTTCATAAATCAACTACTAATGATCATTGGTAATCGTGGAATCTACTAGCAAGGGAGAAGATCTTCATTTGACTTAAAAAAAAAAAAGATTTTTATTAGTATACTTTTCTTTTGCTAATTTTGCTCTCAAAGTATAATGTGCTCATTCTCAAAAGGAGTGGTGCCTGCCTCCTTTATACTAATTCAATCTAGATAGCATCTCATTTTGCTTGATACAACCATCTTCTATGAGAACAAATTTTTAGTTGAAAATTTTCTTTAAAAAATTAAAATATTAAAAACTTTATTGCTTAAAGTAAACAAAGATATTAGACTCACACTAACTACATTTCTATCGATTTATCATTAAATTAATATTTCAACAATCGAATAGTATTTCTATGATTTTACTGAGTCTTATAGTATTATTAAGAATTGTATAGCCTTAAAGAGTGGTAGAGATTTTTCTATATCTTTTGTGAAGAGACATGCGAATGTGTTCGCTTATATTATAATTAGGAATATTCAGTAACTTGTCTTTATTTTTGTTTAGAAATTCGTTAGTTTTTTGAGGAAAGCTTGATGTTTTTTATTGTTTTTATTCTAATTAATAAAATCTTTAGTTTTTGTTTAAAAAAAAATTAAATATTTATTTTGTAATGTTTGAAATTTAGTATTGATCGATTCATTTACAAGTCTAATACTATCATTAAATACAATATTCAAATACTTTCTTTTCTTTTTCATTAATAAAGGTATTTTTTTAAATTAATTTATAAGAAAATCATAGTCACTATAAAGAGACAATATTAAGTATTTTTATTACCTTATCAATTGAAATTATATATATATATATATTGGAAGTCAATTTCATTGACTTATTGACTATAGTGGATAAAATTCCTTAGTTTTCTATAAACCCAGATGAAGTTCAAGTTCACATGCGGTTCATGCTCGTGGGTTTTCAACACAAAATGGGCATGAATTACACAGACTTGACTGAGGGCTAATCTTTTTTAGAAAATTAGGTTAGTGGGTAAGAAATTAAAGTTAAAAAAAGAAGAAGAAGAAGAAAAATTAGTAAATAGATATCTACTAATTTTGTGTATGTCAGTATGTGTATTTAAAAGGGTAATGGAGTTTATAATGCAAGATTAGAAAAATATCAATGGGTTTAGTAGAAACATTGACTTCCATTTAATTATTAATTAATTAATTAAAATATAAATATAATTAAGGGTTGTAATTAGTGGAGTGGAAAGCAACTATATATACAAATGTCTTGCATGAACCAAATTCAAATCTTTGATTCTAACACCCACATGAGGTTTGGATAAGGAATATGCAACTCATGAATTAGCTAGCTAATAAGCTAAAAGCAACAAACAAATAAACAAAGATTAATTAAGAGTGATAGTGCTGGTGTGCTAACTCTAAACTACCTCTACCATCCAAAAAATACTAGGTGAGAAATGGGTCCCATGGTAAATTAATTAACATTTTATTTATTAATTTCTCAAAGAAATCTATTAATAAAATTCTTTTTTTTTTCTCTGTTTTTTTAAAAAAAAAAATAAAAATTATTTCCACTCTTTTTGAGTATTCTCTAAGCATTGCTGGTGCAAACTTGCTCATCAACACATGCAACATTATTACTTGTATGAAGGAACACATGCACCTTTATGATTAGGGTATTTATATACATATATATAAAAGAAAGTGTTGGATATGTTGCTGCTTCACATATACATATACAAAAAAAAATAATATAAAAAAAAAAAACCATGCATTAAAGGTATAAGAATTCTAGAAATGAAATTTCTATATATAGAAGATACTCATGGCTTTTATTTACTTTATTGTTTGTTAATTATATCTATTTATATAGTTTTTTCTTTAATTATCACAAAATTATAATAAATTAGTCCTTTTTTTTTAAGTATATGAGAATTATTATGGGCAATATTCAAATTTTTGTGCTTATTTCTAGATAGTATCACATTTACCACTAAATTAAACTGCTAATTAAAGTAAAATTAGTTTATAAATTACAATGTAAAGTATAATATATATATATATTTATCTTTTATTCCAATTAGATTTAAACCTAAAATATATTAGAGTTTATAAATTTATTTAAGTGTAAATAATTATAAAATTAAAAAAAAATTGAAATATAGTAAAATAATAGTTTTATAAAGTTATTAAATAGTCTCAATTATATTAAAAAATAACTATATATGATTGAATTGCTTTTTTCTTTTTATAAAAATGTGTGAAGTTATTAAGTATTTAGTATAAACAACAAAGAATAAATGTAAAATTTAAAAAAAAAAAATTGATGTCTCCTTGATTTTTTTAAAGAAAATGAGAAATTAGAACAAAATAAATTTTCTAAAATGCTAAATAGAAAAAAATAGAGGGAGTAATATTTAAGAATAGAAATGTAAAAAGAAATATTATATTTGTTAATTTCAAAGTTCAAAATGATGATATTAATCATAGAATTAATGCTAGCTATACACTAGTAAACTTAACAGAATTTAATTATAATTAATTAGTTTTAAGTTTCAAACTCAAAGCATTCATTTCATTTCCATTGCATTATTGTGAAGCTAAATGGCTACTTAAGCTACAAAAAGCAGTTTTGAGTAAAGAATGCCCCAACCGCCAAGATGTGATTAAAAGCTAAATATGCTTATAACTTATGCAAACTCTTTAATCATTTTAATATCACTTATACATGTTGGGTGAAACCCTAATTTGAATCATCAAGCAAAATCAAACTGTGTGTCTAATTTAGGCATGCATGTTATAATGATCCAATTACCAAGTTTTTGCTTAATTAATTTATCTTGTGTATTTAATTATAATTCATGATTAAATACTTTAATCCCAAAATATTATCTTTTCATTTTTCAAAGAAAAGAAAAGATCCTTCAAAATTGCATCCATGTTTTCATTGGGTGGGTATATAAATTTGGAATTAATATTAATTTTCAGTGCAAGAGTAGCCTCTTTTATAAAATTTTAAAGATTTCATTTTGTTATCTATGGAATGAAGCAAAAGAAATTCTCAAAGCACTAGACTTTTAGAGGTAGCTTGAACATTAAAGTCAACATAAAAATCCCTTGGGTAGTGACAAAGAAAGGAATTAGAAGAGAAAATTTGCAGGAAATTTTTAGAAGATTAGAATAGATGAATATGAGTGGTGGATTAATTTTATCTTTTTTAGAGTAATTAATTAATATATAATCCCTCTTTCCTTATTGATAAAAATAAACAAAATAAAACCAAATAAATAGTTTAAAACTAAATTAATTCAATAAAATAGTTTAAAACCAAATAAATTATACCATACCATTTTCTTTGTTTGATTAATTCAATTTTTATTATTTTTTAATAAAATAAACCCAAACAACCAAGACTCACCCTCTCTGTCCTGTAAACAAAGAGAAGAGCTTGAGCAAGCATAAAGGCAAAGTAGGGCATCTTATCTTAGTGTTGATATAACTGAATGTAACAGGGCAGGGGAATGGCATGGCAGAAGACAAGGTGGTGGTGGCCTTAAATCTTTCCTTGCAAGGAGTCTAGTTGTCCATTTTAGCATCACTTTTGAAGGGCCACCACTCTTCACTCTCAAGTGAAGTTTCTTTAGGCATTGGCTACAGCCACTATTGTATATATATATATATATATAATATACATATTTATAGAATTTGTTAATTTGGTTGAGCAATTAGCTGTTGGTAGTCAATAGTATGAACTTTCAATATTTTTTATTATAATTTTGAATCATTGGCTATTGAATTTTGAAATGCTACTCTAATCATTAATTTTATCAAATATCTCAATTTAATTGTTGAAAGCTCAAATATCAATTGCTAACTCACATCTGCGGTTCCAGATGGACCCATGATATTCCAAAGAAACTATTACACTATTTC
>CATKHJ010228100.1:0-18182 GCA_949750685.1 Vernicia montana | reverse complement strand
TTAATTTAAAAGGAAGTGGAACCAATAAATTATAGGTGAAGAGAAAAAAATATGACTTTGATAAGCAAAAAGAAGAAAAAAAGCTAAATTTGTAAATGAAGAGGGAAGTTTAGGCTATTTTTGCAAAATAAAAAATTAGGGACTAAAAAAATTATTTTTTTTTTAGTTTTTGGGTTATTTGTGTAAAAATCCCTATATTTTTAGTACAAGCCCAACTCAAAATAAAAATTAAAATACCCACTAAAGGGGTTTGAACAAAGGGCTTAAAGCCCAAAGGCCAACAAACAAGGGAAAATTCCCAAAAATAGCCTTGATTTACCCCCTCCATTCTAGGGGCTTCTGCTACCTCTGTAGAAAGCCAATCCGTCGCTGAAGACCAAGCCTGAGGGAGAGAAAAAGAGTAGATCAAGCTTGAGACATGGGCAAATCAGTAGGCAAGCTTAAAAATACCCCATTGATAAACAATCATAAAGAAATCGGGCCAAAAGAGGACTGGATCCATTGGCCCTACCCATATCTGAGACCGCCAGCTCCTCCTAGCACCAGTGCAACCCAACCCAACTAAAATCCATGAAGCTCTGCCGCCTTAAAAGCTTTCTTCAACCTTCTTCCCACAAATTATTAGACATAAAAGTATTGGGTTTTGAAGAAGGAAAGGAGACCAACCTGACCCATATCTGAACTTAGCCACCTTAAAAAGCCATAGAACCACACCAAAAGGCATTACAGCCACTGAATCAACACCAAAACAACCGGAATCAACTGTAGATTAAAAGGATCCTAGAGCTTTAGATGTAAACTTATTAGCAGATAAAGAAAAGGAAAGGAAATCAGGAGAAAAACAAAGAAAAAATGGTACTCCCAACGGTGGTGGAAGCCACCGGAGGTTTCCCAAAGAGAAACCCAAGGTTAGTAAAGAGAGATAGAGAGAACCAGAGAAAACGCGTTCTTAATGAAGTGACGAAAGCAATCAAAATCACGATAGGGGCATGATTATAGGCAATAATCTATACATTAACAATTATGTGATATATGCTAAGAACTAATTTATATATATATTTTTTGTACATAGAAAATTTATTAAAATATTCATACTATAATGTTTTAAATGGTCTCTAAAACTAAAACAGGGAACCTTTGAATAAAAATATAAAATGGTATATATAAGGAAATTTTTGTTGTTTAAATATCAGTTAACAGGGTACATGTATAATCAATTAATTATATTATTTGAATTGATTAATGAATTAATATAATTAACTAATTTTATGTATATGGTTAATTAGATTAATTAATTAATCATATTTATTAAATAAATAAAACATTGAGCTTAATTATAATAAAATCATTTACTGTAAATAACATTGCTATTAATAATTAAATAATATTTTCAACTGTTTTATTTATTTATTTATATTTTAAATATTACTTTTTGAAAAATAAATTTCCAATTTCTCTTTCATGTATTGTTCAGAGTTGTACTATTTGTACCTAAAAAAAATTTCATACCCAATGTTTTATTTATTTATTCAATTAATTTTTTTATTTATGGGTATCCATATCCAATGTGACATAACATATATAAATGAGGGTCATTTTTTAATTACCCGCTTATAACCATTTAGCTTTAATTTATTATCCATATCCATTTAATAAGGATAAATTAGGGTGTTGTGAGAATTGAATTCGCGACCTCTTGCAATCTGAAGAAATGGTTATTTATTATAATCTAAGGAAAATGATAAATAGACAGAAAAATTAAAAAAAAAATAGGGGTACTCCCATCGGTGGCAATCGCCACCGATAGTTTCCCAAGTCGGAAAACCCAAAAAGAGAAGCTCAAAACTCAGAGAAAGAAAGAGAGAGAAATAGACCGATATTTTAGGAGAAGGGTAAATTAGGGGCATATTTATAATTTTTTATGTTTAAAAGGCCATTGGGCCGGCTGGTTGGGCTTCAAGCCCATTGTTGTAACCCCTTTGGTGGATAATTTATTATCCTTGTACCTGATCTGACCATATATTTGTCAAGTACCTTGTATTATAATGGGCTGGGGAAAAAAAAAAACAATAAGGATAAATTAAAATGGATAAATGGGTATGGGTGGAATTTGCCACATTTAGTATTGAATTCATAATTTATACACTTAGGCTCCGTTTGTTTAACGGAAAATATTTTCCTGAAAAATATTTTTCGTATTTTATAAAGTTTGAAACGTTTTAGAAAATTAGTCAACGAAAAATATTTTTCTGGTCAATGAAAAACTAAGTTTTTTTTAAGGAAAATGATTTCCTCTTTTAAAACGAGAAGTCATTTTTCGAATTTTGAAAAGCTTATTATAATAAAAGAAAAATATATAAATATAAATTTATTAATCCGCCGATCACCTATATTCACTACCGGCGACTATTGATGACCAACGCCAACTACCGGTGATCACCAAATTTATCATTTTTATATATTTTTCTCATATTTAACAATAAAATTTTAAAATTACGAAATTATTATAAGTTTAAATATATTTATAATCTTATAAATTGAAATTTTTAATATTGTAACCAAATAACAGAAAATTAATTTTTGAAAAAATATTTTTTTAGAAAATATTTTTTTAAAAAAATATTTTTCAAAAATAAATTATTTTTCGTAAAACAAACGAAGTCTTAAATTAATGTTTGAATACTTGAATTGAGTGGTTCTCTAACTTGCTGCATACTCCCAACTCTGCAAGTCGAACTTAATTAATTAATTAATAGAATAAATTGTTGAATATTTATTATAGCCTATCATTAATTAATAGAATTGCTAATGTCGGCCAAAAAATTGAGACATCTATTGATAGCTTGGGTAAGTTGGACTTGTCAAAACTAAGTCCAGTTTGTATCATTAATACTTTAGATTTTTTTTTTTTTTTTTAATTATAACATTAATTAGGTTTAAACTCACAATATATATATAATTGGAGATATTTTGATTATTAGTATTACTTATATATTTTATTAATTTGTTTATACATTATTTATATATATTTACTGATTAATATATATATATGTAGTATTACTAATATATTTTTTTATATTTATAAAATTCATAAATAATAACTGAAAAATAAGAATAAATTTATTTATAAAATTTTAACAGATTCATGCATACAAAGTATCAATCAAACAAAATTAAAATGTAAATACGCCTAACATATTAAAAATGTTCTGCAATTTTATTTAATAAAACATTAAAAAATTCAGCATACATAAAAGTATGAGAGTATTTAAATAAATTTTTTTAAAGTTGTCATAATGTGAAAAAATTACAAAAAAAAGAGTGATAAAATTAAAAATCCATATATATATATATATATATATACTTTTTATATTAGAAATAATTATGTAAATATAATATCGGGTCCCCACGGAGACGGGATGGGAATTCCCGCGGTGTGGGGAATACACTCCCCCCGTCTCCTCCCCATTCCCGCTAACGGGGAAGAAATTTTCTCCATCTCCACTCCCAGGGAAATAAAATTTTGAAAATCCCCGTTCCGTTAGAGGCAAATTCCCACAGAGAACGAGAATTCTCCGTCCCATTGCCATTCCTAATAACATGGGGATAAAACAAAATGTCAACATGGCCTTAATAACTACATCAAAATTTAATTTTATGTAAATAAATTCCAAAGGTATCGCAATCTTGGTTTTCATAAAATAAATAAATAAAGTTTATTGCCAAAGTATTGGATCATATTCCCTTCGTTTCATAATAATAAACATTTTAACATGATGCACACATATTAAAAAAACTATTAAATAATTTTAATTTTAATCAAGATAGACAAATATACCCTTATTTTTCTCTCACCAAATAAAAGAAAGCATATGAGATATTAGAGTTGGAGATGAAGGTAAAGTTAAAAAAAAAAAAAAAAAAAAGAGCTAATAAATGCTGTATTGAACCCCTAAAACGATAAATAATTTGAAATAAAAAAACTCTTCGTAAAATAACTATTATTGTGAAACGAAATGAGTATTATTTTAAGTAATAATATATCATTTAAAAGGTTAAGCGCATGGATGTTTAATTAATCTCTTCTCTCCATCAAACCAACATTTCTTTTTGAGTTTTTTTATAATGCATTCAGTAACGGAGTTATAAAATTTATTTATGAAGCTAAATTTTTTAGACTATAATTTATATTAATATGATATATATAATTAAGCCAATTTTTATATATTTAAAAAAAATTCACCTAAAATAAGGAGGTCAAATATAATATATGATTAAATTTTTATAATTTTACACATAAATTTTTTTATATTTTTTGGATTAAGGTGTCATGGACTCCATCATTAAGTGCATCTGATTTATAAATAAATATATATTTATAACTATTAGGTTTATCATTTTTATTCCGGACCATTATATTAGATATCATTTACCAATTAAATTGATAATTTAAATTAATTTGGTTAACCTTTTAACCTTGTAAACTGGTAATCGAGGTTTCCCAATTTCTTCTCCAATTTCGATATTGATGCATGTTGTTGGTTTTTGGTTTCATTAAAACAAAAAACTATTTTCTACTTTTGCTTTTAGATTTTTCAAAAATGTTTTTTTTTTTCAATCTCATCTCCTTTTCTTTTGTTGTTCAACCTTCATCCTTATCTCTTCACTTTCCACGCTAAGGAACCATAATATCTTATCATAGTCACCGCCAAAAAATCATCAACACCACTTGTGCTTTTTAATTGTGGCCAGAAATCAAAATATATTCATATAATTTTAATGAAATTTTATAACCTCAAATCAAGAAATAGAAAAAAATTAATTATGAAAATAAAAAAGCTTATTCTGATATTGAAATTGCATCTCTATTAACTCAGAAGGGAAGGGTATTCCTATTTTAAAAATTTCTTGTCTCGTATCCATGGATCTTCAAAAACAGTTGATTGGCTTGAGATTTTTTTGCTATGGTGAAATCTCAGCTGGAATATTGCATAGTATAGTCAAGAATTCTTCATCTTGTGCTGAATGACTTAGTACTCAAAAAACATATATCAATAGAATAGAGACATGCAATAAAGATTTGTAGATGTATGAGAAGACTAAAGATAAAGTGAAAATGGAGAGAGTTGTTCATTGCTCTGTTTTTTCTTTTTCTTTTTTTTCTTTAAAATAAATTTAAATTTCATTAATCGTGAGTGGCTGAATATAAATTTTAATAAAAAATAATTTACATATAATCAATTATCCTAATAAGAGCAAACTGATTTACATATCTCAAATATTTAACAAAGCATTTAACGACTATATAGTTGGTTTTGAAAAACTGAGATTGTAATAGTAGAACAATGTGACAAACTATTGTCCTCTTTGGAACTCATAACAAAAAAAAAAATTCAATAAGGGAAGACAAAATAACATAAAAAATAAAATACAATCTAATACAAAATAATAAAATAAAAAGTATCACTCTAATAACAGTAAGCACAAATTCACCCACAAGCATATGATAAAAATAGAAATGGGAGGAGACGACGAAAACAAGGAGGCAAATAACAATATCAAGCAAAAAGAGTGTCAAGCGACGATAGAGAATGACTCCTAAAATTATTTACATCAAATCTAATATAAAATTTTAGAATCACCGCCGATCGGCGGTGATTCAATAACTTGTTCTTTGCTTTGTTAGATGTGAAGATAGAGAGAAAATGAATATCAAAAACAAAAACCAAAAGTAAAATAATTAAAGTGAGGTCACAACAATTTAAGAAACCTAATTCAACCTAAGTAGCCAGTTACATTTTAATATGTTATAAAAGTAAAAGTACGGATTTATATATAAACAAGGTCCACTGTAGCAATAGCCTTTCTTTCTTATGCTTAGTTTCATTTATTTATTAATTAATCATATTGTCTCCATTCTTAAAAACTAATTTGAATAAATTCAATTCAATTTTATTTTATTTTTCATAAGAATTATTTTAAATATTTATGCACATAAATAATTAATTTATTTTATTTTTTTTAATTTAAAAATTCAAATATGATTAATTTTTAATCGTATTAATAGAATATTATATTATTATAATTTTTTTTTTAGCATGGGAGGATGAATCGAGTCTAAATTTATTATCTATACTGTGTATATGTATTTATTATTAGGACATATCTTTATATGCAATAAATAATTATAATTAAAGTAAAGGGCAAGTTGGATAAATAACTTCCCAGTGTAAATAATTTATATTGTCATAAAGGAAAATATTTTCAGTCTTTCACAAATGGATACCTAACCTTTAGTATGCTCAGCTCAGCTCAGCTACAAAAGTTGATTATCCTTCCCATTTCGAATTTTCAAATCAGAATCACATACACGAAATTGAAAATTCATATCCACTGTCCACATCAAAGAAATTAAGAAAAAAATATCTATATAATTTTATTCAACAATTGCAGCCAATGGGGATGTCAAATTCTGCCACGTGGACATATATATATATATATATATAACTGTCGCATAAGAAAGAAAACAGAAAACTTTAATTAACTCTATGATTAGAGAAAATAAATCCATAGAAAAGAAAAGCATATTCGCATTTCTCAAGGTTTTATTGACCATATAATAAAGAGAGAGAAATTCAATTTCTTGCCTAGTTAAATACAATAAATAATAAATCTTACATGCACTAAATATATATATTAATATAATGATATAAGAATATATAGAGTAAAAAGGATATTAATATCTTTTTATTGAGTAAAAAATAAACAAAAAAATCATATTAATTAAAATATCTCATTACTCATTAATTTGATGTATGCTTAGTGTAGATAAAAATTTTTCTTAAAAAAACAAATACAGATTCAAATATATATTTAGACTCCGTTTGTTTCACGGAAAATAACTTATTTTTGAAAAATATTTTCCAAGAAAAACATTTTCTAAAAAATTATTTTTCGAAGAACTAATTTTCTATTTTTAGTTTCAATATTAAAAATTATTTAAAAAATATTAAAAATTTTAATTTATAAGATTATAAATATATTTAAACTTATAATAATTTCGTAATTTTAAAATTTTATTGTTAAGTATAAGAAAAATATATATATAAAAATAATAAATTTAGTGATCGCCGGTGGCCGGCAGTGGTTGGCGTTGGTCATCAATGGTCGCCAATAATAAATATCGGTGATCGGCAGATTAATAAATTTATATTTACATATTTTTCTTTTATTATAATGAGTTTATCAAAATCTGAAAAATGACTTTCCATTTTAAAAATAGGAAGTCATTTTCCTTAAAAAAAAAAAAAGCTTAGTTTTCCATTGATTAGGAAAATATTTTCCGTTGACTAATTTTTCAAAACGTTTCAAACGTCAGAAAATACGAAAAATGTTTTCCAAAAAAATATTTTCCGCGAAACAAACGGAGCCTTATTTTACCTATTAATTTTTATGAATGAGGAGAGAAGACAAATATAGGAGAGTGTTAAGACACAAACACACATAACACATATTGATATATTAGGCACTATCATAACCTAAATGACTAGAACTAGCTAATTAGGTGATAAGCTCTTACCATATATTAATCACTTATATTATTCATTCCCAATTAATGTGAAATTATTCTTAACACTTCTCCTCAAGTGACAATTGATAATGAACATCCAATTGTCACTTGTATTAGAAACTGGACCCGCATGAATTGGATCAAGTGACAATTGAGAATGAACATCCAATTGTCACTTGGATTAGAAATTGGACCCGCATGAACTGAACATCCAGTTCATAAAACCAGTAAAGAAATTCAAACACTCCCCCTGAAACGCAGCGGCAACATTAGACCAGGCTGCTGGGATTGGACATCCAGACGACGAGAAATCAATAAACTGAGTCAAACTTGCTTTGATACCATATTAATTTTTATGAATGGGGAGAGAAGACAAATATACAAGAGTATTAAGATACAAACACATACAACACATATTGGTATATTGGTATATTGGGCACTATTATAACTTAAATGAGTAGAACTAGCCAATTAGGTGATAAACCTTCACCATATATTAATTACTTATATTATTCATTTTCAATTAATATGGGATTACTCTTAACATAACTTATAATAATTGTATATCTGATCTCGAAAATAAATACATATTCAAATATCTGTTTATTTAAAAAAAAAAAAATTGCATCATTCACACAGAAATGAAGATTTATATATTTGTCATTCAACAATTAATCTATTATCTATCTAATAATGTAAATTTTTTATTTTTATTTTCAATTATAATATGCAACTTACTAATGTATTATTTAAAAAGAAAAAAGGAAAAGCTAATGAAAGTAACATCATATTAATATAGTTTATAATTAATATTATACATGCATAAAATGAAATTTTAAACTTAAGTAATTATGCAATAAAGTTTTTATTGATTTAATTAAGTCTATCTTTTTTTTTCCCCCCAAAAAAAAGGGCACACTCATTCATGTTTTCTTTTAGAGATTGAGTGAGAAAAAGACTTGTCATATGTGGGCAAAGTCACTCTCAAGTCTCAAAGTTTCAGTCACATTTAGAATTATTCTCAAGGTTACCATTGCTTTCCATTTTTTAAATAATAATAATAATAATAACAACAACAAAAAAATAATAATAATAATAATCGATTCATATTTTTATTAAAAATTTATCTGTATATGTATAAAAATTGAAAATTATTATTAAGAAGTGATGGTTTAAATAGATAAATTAAGTATGTCGTACATAGTTAAATCAAAGGAATTTACGAAATTTATATATAGTTTAGTTGGAAAAATGGGACAATAATCATCGAGCATATAATATTAGCTTTGGAAGCAATCAATTCTCAAACCACGTTATTTATTCTCATTATAAGGATATAGTTAATTAGATTACAAATTAAACTATATTCGTACGGGTTTGTACCAAAAGTACTTTCCTTTCTTTATATATATATATATATATATATATATATATATAAATCAATGTTTTCAAATTCGGTCCGATTTTTAAATTGGTGAAAATAAAAAATTACGAATCAGAAATTGAATCGGGATTAAACCAGAGTTAAATTAAATATATAATAAATATTTATATAACATATTATAATTAATATTACCTATTAAAAATCATGATAAATAATTAAGATAAAGTAAATGGATTAGTATAAATTATAAGTAAATACTAATCCGTAAATTTATTAAATAAAATTTCAAATAATAATAAATATATTAATAATAATTATAATCTTTATATATATATATAAATTAAAAATATTATTAATTTTATGGATTTAAGCTTTATTAAATTTAATGGAAGTAATTTAAAAAAAAAAAGAGAGAGAGAAATTTGTTTCAAAATTGAATTTCTTTAGACTTTATAAGTTTTATAGAGATATTTCAAAAATACATAAAAATAAAAATTTGTATAAAACTTGTTTCGTTTAAATTTTTGAGTTTTAAGAAAATTTTGGCTATATATATATATATAAGAAAAAAAGAAAACTTTTAATATTTTTAATGAATTTATTTAACATTTGTTTGTAAAATTTTTAATTTTTATATGACTTTTTGAAATTTTAAAATAGATAAACTAATATCTTAATTGTTATATTTTAATATTTTTTTTCCTTATTATTATTTATTATATAAAAATACTATATATATATATATATATATATATATATAATAGGGTAAAAAGCTAAGATGAGAGGAGGCATGTCACAGCCTCTCTTCCTCAAACATTTGTCCATTGTGGTATAATTAATTAGTTATGTAGATGTTGATAAAAAAATATTAAAAAAAAAAAAAAACCACTTTTTTTTTTTTTCCTTTAGTTGATTTCTTTGAGCTTTCTGGGTTTTTTTTTTCCAAATTTTTTGGGTTTCTCTTGTTCAAGTTTTTTTTTCCTGTGTTTTTCATGACCCGATTTGTAATAATCTGAATTTTTAATTATTTTAAAAAATTTTATTTTAGTATGAAAATATAATTATTTAATTTCACTTATTATATTTGTATTTAATAGAAAAATTGAATTATTATCATTATTTTAAAATATATTATTTAATTATATTGATATTATATTTTTAATTTAAGTAATGAAAAATTTCGTACAATCTATATTTCATGAAATCAAAATATTTTATGAGGTTATAAATTATATTTCGATTTATAATATTTTATTTATTAAAAGGATTAATTATAAAAGTTAAGAAAATATTGATTTTAATATTGGTTATTAAAGTTTAAGAAAGTTATTTATTAAGATCAAATTATTATTAATTATAGATTGTAAGTAAATACTAAATTTATTATTATTATTATTATTATTATTATTATTATTATTATTATTATTATTATTATTATTATAATAAATAAAAAAAAAAGAGCTAGTTTTTTTTTATCTGTTGCCTGATTGGTCTAAAGTTGATCAATCAGTTTTGAGTGAACTATCGGGCATGAGAGAGAGAGAGAGAGAGAGAGAGAGAACAGAGTCGTTTCGCCCTCCTCCGGCCAACCTCCGACGACACCGCCACTACCACCAGATCCACCAACATCCGGCCACCCCAAACGAAGCAACAACGGGGAAATGGGTAGTAAACGGCGGTGCACGCTCTGTTTGAAGATTTTTCCAGCGACGTTGGTTTCCAGGCGAGATTCCGGCCACTATTCCGATTGAGCTTGGTACCGTTTTGAAGCTCTGGATCCCAGTAGAATTTTGGTACCTACCTTGATCGGTGGGGACGTCGGTAGCCTCTAGAATCAAAGGAAGAAAGTTTCGGCCTTTCGCACATTTCGAGTCATTTTCCGGCGAATCTAAGGAGAGTTGAGCTACACCACCGGTAATTCTGAAATCAGCGACTCACGATCTATAAATTGGTATAAATGGCGCTTCCATCCGCCACCGGTGGCGGCAGCGTGTTGCCGGCCGGTTACCAGCAAGTGAGCCCCACGCATCGGCGGTAACCCAGAAATTTTAGAGAGCTGCATTTCACCTGTACGTTGCGATTCCGGAGTTAGTTTGTGAGAATTTAACTTCGGTATGCCTAGAACGCTAATTTATTGACTTTATTTTGGTATTTTAAATACTCAGAAAATGATTGTTTTGCATGTATTTATATGTATTCGATGTTAAATTATTAAATTGAATTGACTATAAGATTTTATGAATTTATTAGAGTTAAATTGAATGAATTGTTAATTAATATAGATTTTATTTTTATTATTGAAGTTAAAATTAATAGGAATTTTATATATTAATTGAAAATAATTTTATGAAAGTAAATTAATTAAATGATATTAGAATTAAATTGGTTTAAGTATAATTTAATGTGAAATTGTATATTCTTATTGAATTTAAGATTTAGATAAATTTCCATGAATTTATTGAGATAAATTTTATATTATAAATTTCTATGAAAATGCTTAAATGAATTTTATATTATGAAATTTTATAAATTTAATTATATAAGTTTTATATTATTTTGAAAAAAATTATTGAATTGAATTACTTTTACAAGGATTCCAATTTAGGAGATTTTTTTTTAATGTAAAAGAATGAATTTGAAATTTATGTATGACTATGAAGAATATTTCCGATCTATATAATATTTTCTAAGGTTGAAAAATGTGATTTTTGATATATGATTTATAATTTAAAATGATTTTATTAAAAGAAATGTATTTAAGTTATTGATAAAGAATTTATGTTAATAATTTAATTTTCTTATATATATATATATGTTTGAATTGATGACATGAAGTCATAATTGATGCTTGCTGAGTTTGGAAACCCATGATAGGGTCGTTGAATTGTTGTTGATTATTGTGAGCATTGATGGCATATTTGAAGTGTTTAATTCTTTTGTTTCAATGGGGTTAAGTTTTAGTTATAGGGGAGACTCTGACGAAATTTCGGCATAATCTTTATAGTTGATTAAGTATCGTAGTTGAATGATTAGTGTTCTGATAATATTCTTGTTATACAGTATTGACATTTCATGCATTTATCCAATTAGATGTCAATTGACATTCCGATGAGAGCTTGTTGGGTTCCGTCAAGTTTGTGAGTTATATAGCTTAATATAACGCTTCATTCATTTTATTTAATTAATGTTTCACTTGCATACGTGCGTTGACTGTTTGGATATTATATGTATATAATTATGCATTATGAATATAAATTAAGTATTACAGCATGTGTATATGATTGTTTTGTTATAATTATACTGCATATTAATTGTGTTTGTTCGAATGCGGTTAGGATGACATATGACTACACATGATCGTGATTATGATTATGATATGATAATTATGGTTTGATGAGCTATGACTGATGTATGACGGCTTAGAGGCTTGCTCATCGCCTGTCGTTGCTGCCAGTCAGGTCAGCTCTGTGTGGCTTAGGCCATGGACGGCTGGGACCCTATGATGAATATTAAGAGACAGTTTTGGATTAAGAGAGCCAGGATAGGGGGATCGGCTCCCCATATTGAAGTTTATTGTGGTTCCTATCGACTAATTCCTATCCTTGGTCGATTATGTGATTGGTTGTATGGATAACATTATGCATTAGCATTTTTGGCATTTGAATGGCATGTTATATTGATAACTATATAGCTCATTGAGTCGAATGCTCGTTCCTGTTAAACATTTTTCCTAGACTGCAAGTTGAGTTTGAGAAGTAAATTTTGATAGAGTATTCCTGCCTTCCATCCTTCGGCAGGTGGAATGTATTTTATTATTTAGTTATGTAATAAATTGCATAATGTTCTGTATTATTAAACTCTAACACTCTGCATGGTTATTTTTGTTATCTATTATCTTGTTTAAGTTGTTGAGTTTTGGAGGATAGCTAAGCTCCTTCATTATGGATGTTGTGATTTTTTTGTTAAGTAAGAACCTGGTGATGATTTGATGAAATTGTGATAATTGCTCTAAGTGGCATTGATATAATGTGATGCTTAACAGGTGGCCCCTCAACCCTTGTTTTATGATAGTTACAATTGTCATATTGATTATTTTGTCATTTAGTGAGTTATCAGGCTTACTACGGGTTCTGGAAGTCTTTAACTTTCCCGTTCTTTAGTGCCGGTCACGTGCCTCGAGGTTCGGATCGTGACACGATTGACCAGAAATTTGATACGGGTCACCCAATTCATTGGATTTTCCCCTGGGTCATAGAAATCTAGTTATCTAATCTAACCTGGACCGACTTAGGAACCAGTTCTCGATTTTTTCTGTCCGACCAGCTAGACCGGTCCGGGTTTAACAACCATAGTATAAACTATAGAACATAATATTAATGATTTTTTTATTTAGAAGTAAGATGGTATTACTAGTCAGTTTTTGCGCACCGTATTAAATTCACCTATCTGATTATGTCAAAAGTAGACTATCCACATCGAAATTAAGGGATTCATAAATGAGGAAAACTCCTCATTTATAGTCTAGCTCTGAAAATTCATAAATGATTTATTTTTTTATTAGATCATATTGATGAATTTTTGACTATATAATTTATATGTTGTTAGAAAATAAAAATTTAATTAATACTCCATTTGTTTCAAATTAATTGACGTTTTAGGGAAAAAAAATTTGTTTCAAATTAATTGTTGTTTTAGGAGTTCTATGCAACATTTATTATATTTTTTTCAATTTTACCCTATTAATGATAGAATTTTTATGAGAGAAAAAGATGAGTTTTAATCATAAAATAAGAGTTTATTTATCCATTTTGATTAAGATTGAAGCTATTAATTAGGGATGACAATTTTATTTGCCCCACCGGGTATCCGTTCCACTCCGACCCTAATTACCTGTCCCGTTTAGTAAATGGAGCGGGGTGGATTTTTTTTTTTAATTTTTTATTTTTATACCCGATTCGGGTTCGGGTAATGTATAACCCGCCCCGAATTCAACCTGATTATATATATTATATATATATATATATTTTATTTTTTAAATATTATATATATTTATTTTTTAAAAATTTATAATTTATTTTTTATGTGAAATATAAATTATATTGTATAGATATGTAAAAAAAATATAAATGAATATATATATATATATATATGAGAAAATAAAATTGAAAAGAAAAAAAAAATAAATGTAAACTGGTATTTTATTTTTTAAGTGGATCGTGTTCAAATTTTGCAAAACCCGCCTCATACTCGACTCGTTGCCATCCCTATATTTAATAGCTTTCTTAGGCTCTATTTGGGATTGCGTTTAGCAAAAGTGCTTTTCAATAAAAAAATTTATATTATTTTTAAAATTGTTTTTTTATCAAAACAGGTAAATTGATGTTTTTTCCAGAAGTAGGTTTAACAAAGCAGTTTATAAAAAATAATAAAAAATAATTAATTAAATTAAAAAAATTCTAAAAATATTTTTTTAACCCCTAACAGTAATTTTAAACGCACCCTTAATATGTATGTAATCTTTTAAAACGTTTATTATCATGAAACAGAGAAAGTAGTAATCAAAATTAATAACAATATCACCTGATTCTCATAATCAAAAGTCTTTAATAAAAAAATAATAATAAATTTTTTTTTTTTTCAAAATTGAGAGAAATGAAGAGATGATTTCCAATGCTACAAGAAAGAGAGAAAGTAATCAAAGGGTCAAGTTTGAATGGATTGCTTAAGAAATAAAATAAAGAAAATTTTTGCGAAATAAAAAGGGAAGAAGAGTAGAAATTTAAGAAATGATGAAAAAATTATCAGAAATAAAGAAATAAAATTATAGTGAGAGAAAGAGATGAGAAGACTTAAAAAAAAAAAAAAAAAAAAAAATCTTTTGCCTTATGAGACCAATATACATGTGAAAACAATGTTTGAATTAAAATAAAGCTTTTTAATATCAACACCAAACCTTTTTTTTTTTTTTTTTTGGAAAATAATGGTTGATTCTGAAATTCTTTTTATTTTTCGTTTTATTTTTTGACTTAATATTAAATATTAATAATGCCTATAACGTTGGTACAATAATGGCACAACACCATCATCCTCTCCCTCTCCTTTGATTTTACCTTATGTTTTCTTTTAATAATATATTTAAATCCACTTCAAAAACTCATATGAAAATCTGCATTAAATAATATAAAATGCCAAAAAGGTAAGATCAAACTAGAGTTATATCAATATCAATGGTTAAATAATTTTTTAATTATTTTTTTTTTCAAAATAAAAATAAAAAAGATTGAAAAAGAGAATAAGTATCCGTTTAATCTATTTTGAAAATTGCATTTTAAATTATTTGTTATTTCTTTGAAAAAAATAATTGCTTTTAATAAATAAAAAAAATTAGAAAATTCAAATTTTCTAAAAAACCATGATTTTCTATATCCTATTCATTTTGGATTTCGTGTTTTTAAAATTTTTTGTATTTGGAATGTTAAAAAAATATTTATTTCAGTTTTATAAATTCAATTAAATGAAATTGAATATAATTAATTAAATCACATTCTATTAAAATAAGTGAAATTTCTAAGTGAATTTTACAAATTAACAAAACAAATATTATGGACATTTTTTTTATTACTTTATTTTCTTATCTCTCCTCTTCTTTCACTCTCTCTCTTCTTCTCACTTTTGCTTCTAACATTTTTCTCTTTTTATTTTATTTTACTTGTTTCTCTCTCAACTAATTTTTTTTATTATATTTTATAAATTAAATATTAACTATAAATACGAGGTATAATTATTTTTTAGTTGTGTTATTTTTTTTTCTATAAATTTTATCACATTGAGGGTATTTTTAAAAAATAAAAACAGAAATAATTCAATCATAAATTCTTTTTAAATATAAAAATATAAAATTTAATTAATTTTCATATTTTAAGTTGAATAGAACATTAAAAAAAAAATAATTAACTTCCCTTAAAAATAATATAAGAAAAGGAAATAGAATGGAAATTAATGTTATCTTTATCTTTACAAAGCATATATCTCTTTCCACATTCAAACCCTAATTAAACCCAAAAAATAATAATTAATCACACCTTTTATATTATATGGAGTATGAAGTTCAGCAAATAATGACTCAATTGCCTTATCACCTAATCAAAGCTAATTACTTAAACTAACAATAATCCTTAAAAAATTTCTTTGGTCAAATTTAAGAAAACATTTACTTTGTCAGCATATAGAAGTGGTCCGGTCCTCCTAACTTTTTCCCACATTTCAAATACCTTCTTTTTAATTACAATTAAAGAGATCCCTTAACTTATCATCCTTTAATCTAATACTATTAAAATTATTTTTAGAATGGTGAGATTTCAAGTTCTAATTTTAATTAGAGTCTAATCTATTGAAAAGTGATGCCTTAACAGTTGTTGGGTTAATAATCTAATAATTGAGTGTCTACTTATTATAATATTTACCTAATAATTGAGTGTCTTCTTATTATATAGTGGAATCTATGAATTATTTAGAATTTCTCATTCACCAAAATACTTTATTTTGAAGGTTTTTAAAATTCACATAAAAAGTGTGATTTTAATTAAGAAATCTTATTTTATTTTAACAAATGAGAGATTTTATAAATTATTATTTTATTATAAAAATGTTGTTCACTTTTCATAATGAGATTGTATTACACTATGAAATTAACAACTTTTGAAGTTGAAGTTACTATTGGATTAGTGATCTAATTATTAATCTCCACTTTTGGTCTTTAATTCAAAATACTTAATTTCTTTCTTTGAGGGCTAAAAATACTTAATTAATTAATTAATTAGTGTAGTCTTATGCGTGTATTCTTGAAATGTTCAAACTAAGATATATATGTATATATAGATTCTTATTTCAACAAAAAAAAAAAAAAAAACCACTTTTAATTTACTAAACTATCATTTAGCACCATGGTTTTATGATTAAGAGATATGAGTCAATGTTAATTATCATATCATCCTAGAATGCCAATACACAAGATTCATTAAGCCACGTTTTACTTAGCTTAAAACTAAAATACGTAATTGAAAATAATATTTAGTACTCAATGAGAAAATATAATCTTTTAAAACCATAAGATTTATTGAAAAATAGAAAGGTCGATTTGTGACTTAAGGTATTTAATAGTACGAATACAATGTATCTTATTGAAAAATAATTACTTAAGGTATTTAATAGTACGAATACAATGCATCTTATTGGAAAATAGTTCGGACACATACTATTTAATGAAATTATATCAACAATACTAATATTAGAAAACAAAAATTCATTTAAATTTTTTATGAACCCAAAAACCATTGAATAAAAAATTAAAACAGAAGCCTAACACACACTTTGCAAGGATGAAAGAATACGTGTATAAAGATATAGAGAAGAATCTAAAGAAAGTGGTAGGTTTTAAAAAAAACAATTAGTTGAATAGCTGAATTCAAAACTCAAATGACCAAAACAGTGTGTGTGTTTTAACATTTAGAAAAAAAACAATTTTGAAGTGCCAAACATTTTTGGCATTAACCTTGACCTTCTCCTTCTCTTTTTACAAAGTTTTACGTTACAAGTTGCTTCATATACGTATGCAACTAGTGCAGGTGTTAACACTTTTTTTTTTTTTTTTGCATGCAAAGTGGCAAAATTAATTAAATTAAAACAAAGGAAATATTTAACTGGTTTTGTCACTGCCCATTGAAAATAAAACTATCATCAATAGCTTTAACCACTAATTGGTTTGGTGTAAAATAAATTTATGCACTTAGAGTGTGTTTGATAGATTGTAATGCAATATAATATAATGTAATCAATGCATTTCTAATATAATATTTACACTAAAAATACATTTTATTACATTGCATTACAGTCTACTCATAATTATCAGAATCAGCCCGGCCGGTTCGACTGGAAAAACGGAGAACCGGACACCAGTCCGATTTGGTTCTGGCCTCATACCTGACAAAAGAGAAAATCAGAAAAAACCCGGCTGGGTAATCGGTGACTCGGACATGGTTTTCCAGGCAGAAAATTTTTTTTGCCTTTTTTTTAATTATTTTTTTTGTGTTTGGATTAAAAAAAAATTTGGACAAAATTAAAAAAAATTGCAAAATCCAAATTGGCACGGGCCAACTTATTTCGTGTACGCATGTCGCGCGCTTACACATTGAACTTAAAGTTTAACACCGTGGATTTGTACCTCTGCGC
>CATKHJ010228046.1:0-10833 GCA_949750685.1 Vernicia montana | reverse complement strand
CTTGAAGAGGGAGGGAATGATGCAAATAAGGATGCACACAAGAGCAAGGATCCAATTCAGCTTCCTAATGAACCCATTACAAGAGCTAGAATGAAGAAATTCAAGGATGCATTGAATGGGATGATTCAAGGTTTGTGGAATGAACTTTCTACAATTCACGAGTATAAGGAGGAGTCAAATATCAAGCTTGGACTTCAAGACAATAATCAAAGCTTAGTAACATTGATACAAGTACAAGAAGGCAAAACTTGAAGATTGAAGTTTCTATGGAATTCAGATTCTCAAAATCTGTACAAGTTTCATCGTGATGCAAGTTTTGGATTCCATTTGCCATTTGGGCTAACTTTATTATATCAGTCCATTATCTATCTTAGACCTATTTTAATTCACATGTTATTTAATTTATTATGTGTTTGGGCTGTCTATAATAATTATTAAGCCCAACTTCAGTTTGTTTAATTTTAGGATAAGTTAAGCTTAGTTGGCTTTTTCCTAGTCTTGGAGGATTATTCCAAGACAAGTATTCATTGCCTTTGATTTTCTTAGTTGGCTTTTTCCTAGTCTTGGAAGATTATTCCAAGACAAGTATTCATTGCCTTTGATTGTCTTTGTTAGCTTTTTTGACTTTTCCTATTCTTGGAGGGTTGTTCCAAGACTAATATGGGCATAATTGTAATGGAGAAAAACAGATTATTTTTTGAATGAAAAAAATAAATTAAGAGTGATTTCTCTTATGTTTGATTCTAGCTTGAATCAAGGTTCATACAATCAAAACTAATTACTTTGAGAGTATTTTATTCCAAGGTTCTCTTTCACAGGTTGAATTTGGGTCGAGGACTTGGTGAAATCTGATTTAACTTTTCAAGGAGTTACTTCCAAGCGTAAAGATATTGGGTCTTAAGTTTAACATACTTGTGGTTCGTATCATCTATCAACAAAAACTTTCAAAGCCTCCGAAACAGCTTCAAATGATTGAATTTGGGGCTAAAAGTGGGTGGTGATTGTATCCTAGTCACGATTATAGATCTCTGAATGAGCTTCGTTTTGATATATTACGGGCCCCGTAACTCATCTTGAGTCAAAAGTTATGACCTTGCGCACAAAACTTCAAAACGAATCTTCTTTCCTTCTTCCAATGCAATTCAAATTGCCCAAACAGGTATGTCTTGGGTGATTCAACCTTCCAACAACTAAATTTGATGAAACATAAAAGAATAGAAAAGATAGAAAATAATACGAAAAGGCAGAAAATAAGAAAAAATGAACCGATTTTGAATTTGATGGCTATATCAAATTCGATTTTGACTTGGATTAAGGGAAACAATTTCTTTTGTGATTTTTGTTGATTTTGACACTAAACAGAAAAGAATAAACAATTACAGAAAAGAACATAAAGCACAGAAAATGCAGAAATCAAACAAAAACAAGACAAACACAAAACTTGATTTTTTTTTTTTTTCGAATTTGATAATAAACAAGGATTAATGATTCTAAGACCTAATAGGTTATATATCACTAAACAGAAAGAAACAGAAATAAATAAATAAACACGAAAACAATAAAACAAAACAGAAAACAAAATAGGATAGATATAACCTGATTTAGAGCCTAAGCTCTGATACTAAATTGATACGAACCACAAGTATATTAAACTTGAGACCCAATACCTTTACGCCTGGAAGCAACTCCCTGGAAAGCTAAATCAGACTTTGCCCAAGTCCGCGACCCAATCCCAACTCGTGATAGAGCACCTTGGAATATGATCTTGCGATCTCTGTGACACAATACTAACCCGTGAAAAAGAACCTTGGAATAAAATACTCACAAAGTAATTAACTTTGCTTGTATGAACCTTGATTCAAGCAAGAATAAAAAACAAGAGAACCCTCTCTTAAGAAAACCGAAGTTTAATTTCAATAATCAATAATATGTCTTTTACATGAGTTATGGCCGAATATATAAGGGTACAAGGAATATAAAATCCTAATTGAGGTGTTTGGCCATAAGACTAAACTTATTCTAACTTAAAATAAAGCTAAATTCGGATTGGGCCTTCAGCTACTTGAAAACAGGCCCAAAAATACTTAAAACATAAAAAATAAAAAAAAAATAGTTTAAACATACCTTGGGCTTATCACATAACATTGGCAGCCTAAAACACTAAATAAACTTAATAAAAATAAGTTCTAGGATAAATAATGGCTTGAACAACAAAACAACCCAATAGACATGACAAAATGGATTCGAATGACTTGAACATATTTGTGCATTTTAGTTTTCCAAGGAGTTTCTTCTAGGTGTAAAGATATTGGGTCTCAAGTTTAATATTGGCAGCCCAAAACACTTAATAAACTTAATAAAAGAAGTTCTAATGGATCTGAATCTAAAATAAATCAAATCCACCATTCGAATTACATTTAAAAGACTTGAACAAGCTTGAAATACCATTAGAATGGGCCTTAAAAAGATTTGTGCATTTTCGAATCCCATCATGGTTAGGGTGATTTCTCACCCTAACTCCTGAAGATACAAGATCTCCTTAGCATGCTCTGCTTCACCTCCAAAAAGAGTTTGAGTCTTTAGCCATTTACCTTAAAATCACCCTTTTCAAAGTGAGTCAATTCAATAGCTCCATAGGGATATACATGCTTGACAGTAAAAGGACCGAACCAATGAGATTTGAGTTTACCTGGAAAGATTCGAAGCGAGAGTTATATAGCAATATTTGATCTCCAGCTTGAAACTCCTGCCTTTGTTTGATGCGGGCATCATGCCATATTTTGGTTCTTTCCTTATACATGCGTACATTGTCATAAGCTGCCAAACGCCACTCATCTAGCTCGTTAACCTGCAAATTGCTCTTGAACCCTACAGCAGCTAGATCAAGGTTAACCTGTTTTATGGCCCAAAATGCTTTATGTTCAATCTTAACAAGCAGGTGGCAGGCTTTTCCATATACCAATCTAAAGGGTGTGGTGCTTAAAGAGGTCTTAAAAGCAGTCCTATAGGCCCATAAAGCGTCATCAAGCTTTTCAGACCAATCTTTCCTAAAGCGCTCTACGGTTTTCTCAAGAATTCTCTTGAGTTCCCTATTGGTGTTCTCTACTTGGCCACTTGTTTATGGGTGATAGGGGGTGGCAAGTTTGTGTGTAACACTTAATATTTTTTAACACTTTTTCCAATTGTGTGTTAGAAAAATGTGTGCTCCTATCACTAACAATGACTTTAGGAGTGCCAAACCTAGAGAAAAGCTTTTTCAAAAACTTTACCATAACCCTAGCATAATTGTTGGGTAGAGCTTGAGCCTCCACCCATTTGGACACATAGTCAATAGCCATAAGAATGTATTTATTACCAAAGGAAGTGGGAAAGGTTCCCATAAAGTTGATACCCCATACAATAAAAATTTCACACTCAAGGATACCATGTAGGGGCATCTCATTACCGGAGGAAATGTTACCTGTTCTTTGGCATCTGTCACAGCTTTGCATGAATGTGTGGCTGTTTTTAAACAAGATGGGCCAGTAGAACCCCGATTCAAGCACTTTTTGCGCTGTTCTACTGGGCCCATAGTGCCCTCCTGCCAGTCCATTGTGGTAATGAATTAGAATGTTCATGGTCTCTGGCTATACTACACATCTCCAGATTATCCTATCAGCACAAATTTTAAAAAGAAAAGGGTCCTCCCAAAGGAAATATTTCAAATCAGAAAATAATTTCTTCTTTTGCTAATATGAAAGCCCCTTTGGGAGTTCCCTTGCAGCAAGGTAATTTGCATAATTAGCAAACTATGGAGTTTCTAAGTTAGAAGTGTATACCTGACTTACCATGGCACAGAGTTGCTCATCTGGAAAATGATCATTGATGTCCTCTTCTTCAAGTTTTTCCAAATGTGGGCTCTCAAGACGTGAGAGGTGATCTGCTGCTAGATTTTCTGCTCCCCTCTTGTCTTGAATTTCTAGATCAAACTCTTGCAATAGTAATACCCATCTAATTAATCTTATCTTTGCATCAGTCTTGGAGAAAGATCAGAACTTGTCAAAAGCAAATACCACAACTAGCAATTCCTTCTCAGTAGTAGTGTAATTTGCTTGAGCATCAGTCATGGTTTTGCTAGCATAGTAGATGAGCTGGAAGTGCTTATCGTTTCTTTGCCCTAATACTGCGCCAACCGTGAAGTCGCTTGCATCACACATTAGTTCAAAAGGCAAACTCCAGTCCGGTGCTACCATAATGGGTGCATTGATGAGTTTGGACTTCAAGGTGTTGAAAGCAATCTGCACTCCTCATCAAAGTGAAACTCCACATCTTTCTCAAGGAGCCTTGTCAAGGGTCTTCCAATTTTGGAGAAGTTCTTGATGAACCTTCTATAGAAACCCGCATGTCCAAGGAAACTTATAATTGCTTTAACTGAAGTAGGAGGCGGTAACTTCTCAATAGTCTCAATTTTTGCCATATCCACCTCAATGCCTTTACTAGAAATCTTGTGCCCTAACACTATGCCTTCTTGTACCATAAAGTGGCATTTCTCCCAATTTAGCACCTAGTTTCTTCGCACCGGACAAGCACTCTTTCCAAATTCATTAAACACTCTTCAAAGGAATCCCCATGCACGGAGAAGTCATCCATGAAAACCTCCACTATGTCTTCAACCAAATCATCAAAGATAGCCATCATGCACCTCTGAAATGTGGCTGGTGCATTGTATAATGGATTATACAATGCACTAGCCACATTTCAGAGGTGCATGATGGCTATCTTTGATGATTTGGCTCTTCAATGGTATCCTCCTGTATACAAAGGTTCCATATGGGCATGTGAATGTGGTTTTCTCTTGATCTTCAAGGGCTATTGGAATTTGAATATAGCCCAATAAACCATCTAGAAAATAATAAAACTGATGCCCAGAGAGTCTTTCCAGCATCTGATCAATGAATGGTACTGGAAAATGATCCTTTCTTGTGGCATCATTCAACTTCCGGTAGTCTATGCATACTCTCCACCCCGTGACTGTTCTTGTGGGAATTGGCTCGTTGTTTTCATTAGCCACCACTATCATACCACCTTTATTGGGTACAACTTAGACCGGACTCACCCAAGAACTATTCGAGATAGGATAGATGATGCCTACATCAAGGAGCTTGATTACTTCCGCCTTCACTACCTCTTTCATCTTAGGGTTTAGGATTAGAATCTTGTGAGTGCAAAAGGAAGGGCTAATGCCTTTGATATCAGCAATTTTCCATGCAATAGCCCTTTTTCGCTTTCCTAGCATCTCCAACAATCTAGCCTTCTACCCCTTAGATAAATAAGCATTCACAATCACCGGGAGCTTTGAATCCTCCGCCAAGAACCCATATTCCAAATGACTTGGAAGCTGTTTAAGCTCCAAAGTAGGCGGATCAACAATCAAAGGCTTCATCCTTTCTTCCTTTGGCATTTAAATTAGCTCAAATGCCTTGCTCTTCATCCTTGGTTCACTAGCCTGAAGATAAGCTAGACTCTCAATGGCTTTAGGTGTCTCCAAAGTCTCATGTTCCTGCATAAGACACAACTCAAGTGGATCCTTGTAAACAATATTAGACAAATAATTTACAGTGGCATGCTCAATCATATTGTCATTGGAATCCATGTCATCTAGTGCAAGTTGGTGTTTCATGGCATTTGGAATTTGAAAAACAACTTGTTCATGTCACACCCCAACTCTTGAAGTGTGACGGTCCTAGGATATAGTGAGACATAAGGTCACCTAAACCCGTAGAACCCCTATTCTATGTTGTGACAAGCATTTACACAATGAACATATTCCCATATCATAACCTACAATCCCATATCCATATACTCTTTACATGACAATAGGGTATCCACAGTATACCTTACGTATACCAAAGGGATACGAAACATATACCAAAGGTAATCACATACTTACCATTATTGTTATACTATCTGCATCATCATACATCATTACAGTTATACTTTAGCATTATTTGAATTATTCTTACAATACTACAGACTATAATTAATAAACTAAAGATTTCATAATACCACTATGAATCATATTAACCGTGGAGCTCTAAACATAACTCTTTAAAATATAATGACATTAAGATTCATGAATTCAATCAACCTTACATAGCAGAGGAAATCCCTAAACGGAGAATGGAAGCTTGAGAATTGCCTTGCTTGACCTCCAGTAATCCTGAAAATAAAAACCACTAAAAGGGTGAGACAAGCTCAGTGAGAATGTAATATCTTAACATAATATGTCGGCTAGAAATGTATATCAGAATTAAGAATTTAGATTCAATTGGGTATCGATGAAAGGTTTTCTCTTTGATAATCAATATTGATTATGAATGATGTAACAATATTAACTAATATTTATATTAATGAAGGATCAATAATCAATGGATTATTATTAGAAATCAGAAATTTGCAAGCGGAATGCTTCCCACTAATAAATAAATAGAGTGGCGGTTAACGCCTTGCCCACTCACATAATCACTGAGCGCAAGACTGATCAAGTCTTACGGCTAGGATCCCCTCTCTAGCTAGGCGGATACACTATCCCTATCTGACGGGCCTTCTTACCATGTACACATGACTGATGTATAATCTCACATCAGTTGGGGATTTCTGCTTATAAGGAACATCATTTAGCAAGAGTTCATAATATATGAACAGTAGATCATACGTAATTTAACATAGTATCAATGAAGGTTCTATATAATTTCAATAATGAGTTCAAATGAATCTTGAGGTATTCAATTGAATCAATAGTTAACTATTGGGCCGAAGGCCATCAATGAAGTAACAATGGGCTAAAAGCCATCAATTAATAACAATGGGGCCGAAGGCCAACAATAAAGTAGTAAATGGGCTAAAAGCCTATTTAAGAAATAACGATAGGCCGAAGGCCAACAATGAATTAACAATGGGTTGAAAGCTATCAATGAATATCAATTTGATATCAATTCAAGTGCAAATGCCCATGTCATATTAAAATATTACAAACTCACCTCAATTTCTTAGCTTCTAATACAAGCTCTTAACACTTTAGAAATGGTGCTCTTTGAACTTCAGAACACTTCCTCATCTTTTCCTTAGGTTCTACATTAAACCATACCATTCATGTAAGACATACCAAACATCACACATCAAATCAATTATCACACATAGCATACTTATATACGCATTACCAATTGGAGCACTTCTATGCTCAACATCATGTAATGGCCGAAAGGCCTAGGGTGAATACCCTCAATCCATATTGCATATAATTCTCAATTCAATTTAAATAATGAGTTCAAATGAATCTTGAGGTGTTCAATTGAATCAACAGTTAACTATTGGGCCGAAGGCTATTAATGAAGCAACAATGGGTTGAAAACCATCAATGAATAACAATGGAGCCGAAGGACAACAATAAAGTAGTAAATGGACTAAAAGCCTATTTAAGAAATAACGATAGGCCGAATTCCAACAATGAAGTAACAATGGGCTGAAAGCCATCAATGAATATCAATTTGATATCAATTCAAGGGCAAATGCCCATGTCATATTAAAATATTACAAACTCACCTCAATTTCTTAGCTCTTAATACAAGCTCTTAACACTTTAGCAATGGTGCTCCTTGAACTTCGGAACACTACACTTCCTCATCTTTTCCTTAGGTTCTACATTGAACCATACCAAACGTCACACATCAAATCAATTATCACATATAGCATACTTATATATGCATTACCAATTGGAGCACTTCTATGCTCAACATCATGTAATGGCCGAAAGGCCTAGGGTGAATACCCTCGATCCATATTGCATATAATTCTCAATTCAATTTCATATTGCACAAGTCTATCTTCATAATATACTAATCCAATTCAATTAATGCATCATAAACAAGACATATATATATATATATATATCAATTTAACATGCCAATTATTGAAATAGAAACATGTTGAAGTTGGTCATACGGTCAAGCATACGGTCGTATCACTTCCTATATGACAAAGAAAAATCATCCATAATAAATGATACGCCCAGTGACACGCCCGTATCATAAGAAAATCATCCAGAATAAATGATACGCCCATATCACTGCCCGTATCATTTCTCTGGATCAGATTTTTAGGCAAAATCTTCAAACGGCTAGAAAAGGAAAAGGAGAAAAATTAACTATTCCTTAACCAAAATTAAATCACTTTATATATCATGCAATAGACCCATAAGTTAACTCATTTCATCAATCAAAACATAGATCAAATAAGGGATCTTAAAAACCCATTTTTGGTCAAACCCATTTTCCCAAAACAAGAAATTTTGCAATCCTTTTTTGTAAATCATTTCCACACACTCAACACTCCCAATCCATGCTAGAAAATCATCATTCAAGTAGCATTTTCTCAAAGAAGTTCCCTTTCTAGAAACCCATTTGGGTAAACCAAAAGAAAGAGAAGACAAAGGAAAAGAAAACATCCCAAGCCATAATCAAGCAAAGCATAGAAGAAAAATTGAAAAAGAGACTTTAAATCTTAGGTTGTTACCTTTGAAATCTTCTTAAGTGTGTGTCTTGCCTTAGCCAAAATGGAGAGAAAAGGAAGAAGAGGAAAATCTGATTAAAGGTAGTGTTTGATAGAAATGGATGGTGATTCACTTAAGTTTAAATGAAAGGCTATGATTAATTCATGGGAAATGGATGGCTAGAATTGTATAGCTTCCAAGAGAAGCTTTGCAATTTCTATTTAATTTTAAAATCAAGTTGAAATAAGATGATGGAATATGTCTAGGTTCAATGAACCTTGCCATTAGCTAATATAAAAATGGTGTTAGTAGAAAATGGAACCCACTTTCCACTAACCCATTTCTAACACAACAAAAATCAGATTGGCTCACATTTTCTCACCATTTTGGGCACCATGGCTGGCCATCACATGGGTGAGGTGAACCCATACTAAATTCACATACACATGCACAATAATTTCCATTTTGACAATTTTAGTAAAATAACCATTTTGCCCTTTTTATAGTATATGTTACCATACTCATTTACCAATACATATATTCAAACATATTCAATTCAATTATATTCATATCAACATGTATACACATGAACCTCATAATCAATACAAAATGAATTCAAAATTTATTTAAACACAATTTGATACTCTAAGGATAACGTTCGGCTCTATCGGTCCAATTACCATTCGATTTTCCATTTCCTTGTCGTTATGACTATTATTTACGAATCACATTGGTATAGGGTATTACAATTCATCTCCTACCCTAAATATTAATTTTCCATCATACACATCAATGATGGCCTTCGCTGTAGCTAGGAAAGGTCTACCTAGGATGAGAGAAACATCAACATCCTCATCCATGTCCATGATGAAAAAATCCACAGGAAAAATAAATTCATCCACCTTAACCAACACATCTTCAATGATACCTCTAGGGTATACTACGGTCTTATCCGCTAATTGAATACTCATGAGAGTTGGTTTATGCTCACCTAAGCCAAATTGTTTAAACAATTTATAGGGCATCACACTAATGCTAGCCCCCAAATCAGCCAAAGCTTTGTTAATCTCTAGACTACCTATAAAACAAGGGATAGTGAAACTCCCTGGATCTTTGAGCTTTTTGGGTAGTCTCCTTTGAATGATGGCTGAGCTCTTTTCAGACAATTGCACTATGGAAACCTCCTCTAGCTTCCTCTTGTTAGAGAGGAGCTCTTCCAAGAATTTAGCATATTTGGGCATCTGCGAAAGAGATTCCACAAACGGTATATTGATATGTAACTATTTAAAAAGTTCAAGGAACTTATCGAATTGTGCATCCATCTTGTCCTTTTGCAACTGTGCCAGATATGGAATACGCGGTTGATATTCGTTCACAACTAGAGTAGGCTTGGCTCTTTTTTCCCTTTTTCTTCCATTTGCTCACCCTTGGCCCTTCATCCTCCGATGTTTGTACCTCAAATTCTTTCTCATCAATTCCCACATTCTTCCCACTTCGCAAGGTGATTACCTTGAGTTGCTCCTTAAGATTAGCTTCGGTATTTCTAGGCAAACTACCTTGGGGTCTTTCACTGAGCATATTGGCCATTTGCCCCATTTGATTCTCAAGATTATGGATGGAAGCTTGTTGATTCCTAAGGGCAGTCTCTGTTGCTTGGAACCTTGTTTCAGAAGCAGATATAAATTTTTCCATCATTTCCTCCAAGTTGCTTTTTCTAGGAGGAGGAGCTTGCTGAGGTTGAGGGGCTTGGAATCCCAATGGAGGTTGCTGAAATCCCGGTGGAGGTCTTGTGGCATTTTGATTGCCCCATGAGAAATTTGGATGATTTATCCACCCCGAATTGTATGTATTGCTATAGGGGTTATTTTGTTGCCTTTAAGGAGCATTTCCAAGATACTCAACTTGCTCCAACTTGGCAAAATTGTTGCTACTTTGACAATCTTGGCTCTGGTGTCCTCCCCCACACCAATCACAAAACATAACTTAGAACGACTTTGATGATGACAAGGCTAGGGTGTCAATCTTTCGATTCATTGCTTCCAACTGCGCCGTCAAAGCTATGACAAGATCCACTTGGTGAGAACCAGCAGCTTTGATTCTTCCTTGATCTCTGGTGGGTTTGTTAGAGTATATGCCCTAGAGCAGTATATATGTTTATGTAAATGTAAAACAACATGTTTATGTAAATGTAAAACAACATTATTATATGGCAATAAATATATGTTTATATAAATCAATTGTTCCATTGTATTAAATGTATATTTGAAGTCCATTAGTATTTTGTGAGAGGATCTATTCTCAAGTGT
>CATKHJ010227983.1:0-47482 GCA_949750685.1 Vernicia montana | reverse complement strand
TAAATAATTATTTTATCAATACCAATGTTAAATAAATAAGGATATTTTAGTAAAATACTATCTAAATTACTATTCTAAAATGAAAATATGCCTATAATTTGGGACGCCCATTATAAAAAGTTTGTCTATCAATTTGGGACGGAGGGAGTAATTATTATGTAAAAATTAGTTATTTCTTATTTTGATTCAAATTTTAGACAAAAAATATTAATTTCATAAAATAGCAATTCTACAATTTTTATGAAATACATGTTCCACAAAAAAAAATTAAAGAATTAGTATTTTTTAAATTATGAAATATAGTATTTTTATTTTTACCCTTAAAAAATTATTGACAAATCCAAACTCACCACTATTACTTTTTTTTTTTTTTTTTCAGATTTTCATTTTTATTTTTTAATATATATATATATATATATATATATATATATATATATATATATATATATAAATTGTTTATTTTAAAATTTTTACTCTCTTTATCATTTTTTTGCAAAAAAAAAAAAATGAGTAAATAAAGCAAGAAATTAATTTAAAAAATATTTTTTTATTTATTTTTAAGTCAAATAAAAATTTTATTTATTATGCATTTAAATTATTTTTTAAATAAAATTTGATAAAATTATATTTAATTTTAATATTAATAATGAAATTAATTTATAAGGTTATTATGTTCATTTATGTGGAATATAATAATTATTCTATGCTATGAATCAATTATGGAATTAGAATAACTATTATATTTCTAGCCTATTTTATTCCTTGAAAATAATTATTCTATTTCTTATGTATTTTATTCCGCAAACCAAATATAACCACAATGTATTTAACTATTCGTAAGTTTATAAATTTCAATTTGAAAAAATCTATTTTAGAACCTTAACTTTAATGTATTTTATCTATTCAACCTCTAAACTGTTTTCTTTTTTATATTGAACATTCCTTTTTTTTTTTTTTTAACATCTTGAGAATTTGTGTAGGATAAAAATAAAATTTATATTAAATTATTAAAAATTTTCACTATTTTTTGAAAAATGGCACTACTTAATAGATAAAAAATTAAAAAGTTGAGGGCACGCAAATATGTTTTATTTTCTTATATATATAAAATTATCATTAAATTCTTATTAATTTTATTAATGCCATAAAAATATCAATTTTAAAAAATACAAATTGAAAGACTCAATTTTAAATAATAAAAATATAGAGATTTATTAAACAAAATAATCATTTTAAGTTTTTTACTATTGTTAAACTTGCTAGTAACTATATTTATGTTGCTTCAAAATCTCTCATTCAAAATTCCTAATATCAAATATAGGTTATATTTGTTTACAATACAAATTTTAGCAAGATTTTCAGACCTTATTCGGTCTTAAAATCGATAAAAACATATGATTAAGGATTAAATATTTAACCGGAGTTTAACCGTGATATAATAAATATTATATAAAATATATTATAATTAATATTACATATTTTTTAGCATTAATTAATATTACATATTAAAAATCACACACACACACACACACACACACACACACACACACACACACATATATATATATATATATTACTAATTTGATAGATTTAAGGTATATTAAATTTAATGGATTTAATTATTTTTAAAAAATTAATAGATAATTTTTTTAAAATTGAAAGGAGATAAATAATTAAATTATTTTAATATGTATTAAATAATAAATTTGAGAAAAATATAACAAGATATCCACTTGATTTAGTGGAAAGTGAATTTAAAGACCTTTAAAATATCAATATTGTTTGATTTTTTGCAAAAACATTGTTTCTAATTATATTTGGAAACCAACCGGTTTACCCATTTGAATCGTGACTGAGTTGACCAATTCACTGGTTATCCAGCTAATTCAGAGAATTTTTATCAATTTTCTATAAAAATGGATTTATTACATAAATCGGACTGACCAGTGATCCAGTTCACGAGTTTTTTTATTCAACCGGCCAGTCCGATCCGAATTTGACAACATAGATTTTCGATTCAATAATTCTTCACACACACACACACACACACATAGATAGATATATATATATATATATATATATATTTCTTTTTGTTTTAAGATATGAAGTGATTTCAGGGATGTTACATAACTATAAAGAAGATAAATTGAGATAGTAGTATTTTTGTATGTTTTTGTACAATAGGTTACAACTTATTTATAATAAAACTAAGAATACAATAAAGTAAATAAGGACGATGACCTTAATTAAAGATGAACCTATAAAGGAAAATATATGTATAACTAATTAGGAATATATCAACATAGAATAAATGAGCTAATAATGTTAATTATGCTAACATCCCTCTCAAACTCAAGATGACAATGTATCAATCATCTGGAATTTGTCAACTAGAGTACGAAAGCAAAAAGGAAAGTGAGCTTTGGTAAAAACATTTGCAGACTGATCCTGGAAAGAGACAGGAATATGACGAAAATGCCAAACACTAAAGGTGATAACAGCAACAAAAGTTTAAAATGGTAGTCGAATAGATGATAGCTCAATCAGTCTTCCAACCTTACGGCCTATCCCAGTGATCTTTCCTGTCTATGGATCCTGGAGTGACAGACAAGACTGTATTAGAAGGAATACCAAAATCAGGTTGGAACTGGTGAAAAAGAGCTTGGAGATCTCTAAGGTAAAATTTTAGAGAAGTGTTATCAGAAGAACCCTCTGTAGCAGCAGTTGCAGTAGAATTCAAAGCTTGAGAACCTATGGATGAGGAATTCTTTCCATAAGCCTTTTTTGCTTGCAAACAATTTTGAATTATGATGTTGGTAAAATTTTCTCAAATATAAAATATTTGTATGTGAATACTGCCATGAAACTGTGCATAAAAGGATGATAAAGTGCATAATTATAAATATTAAATATCAAATCAAGCCGAAATGACCATTGATATTAAAATTAGGTGGGAATTGGAATGAAATCACCATTTTTTTTTTTTTAACCAAAGAAATCACCAAAATTTGATATTTAAAATTGATAGGGAAAAAATTGAGGAAAAAAAAATGATGATTATGTATCACCATTTAATGGAGAAAATATGGTTGAAATAAGTGGCCAATATAAAATATGGTATAAAAAGGATGTTGAATGGGATGATTTTTAATAAGAAGGTGGCTTTACAAAATAAAAGTATTAATGAAAGAAATGATAAACAATAATTTGCGGAAGAAAAAAAATTGGATCATTTTACTCTGATAAATTTTTTTTTAACATAATTTCAAAACCAAAAAATCAAAAGTCTGAGAGGAAAAAAAAAATAGAGCGGAAACTCTGATACCATGTTACAGAATATGTTGGCAAAAGGGCCAAATTAGTCCTTGAATTTGGCACCTGGGGACAAAATCACATTTTTTGTCATCTAAGTCCTCATACTTGGCAATTTTTGTCAAATTAGTCATTGGTCAAACTTTGGGTAATGCGTGTGCTATAAAATCAGATGAAATAACGTTAATTTCATAAGTTCCGTTTGGTATAGATTTTCAGAAAAGTGTTTCTATTTTTTTTTTCAGTTTTTTCAATTTTGAAAAGTATTTTTGAAAAAACAAGATTAAAAAAAAAACAATTTCAAAAAAAATTAATCAATTAAATAAAAAATTCAAAAAGTATTTTTTAACCTACAGGCTAATAATAGTAATCAATTAAATTTAAATTTTAGGGGTATGAGTAAAAATTATTTTTCAATTTTGTGTAATGATTGAATATTTTAATGAAATGATGATATTTTGTTGATCATTATACACATCTTTATTTAGTATTAAAAATTAAATTCCAGGGACAAAGCAAAAATTAAACAATCAAATAAATATAAGAATTGTAAAATCTAAAATATCTTTCATTAATATCTATAAGTAACATTCAAACATGAGCGAATTAAAAAATCTAACAATGAGCGATAAAAAATTAAAACCTAACTTATAATCATATAAATTAATACCGTGCTATATTTAATTTTCATCAATCATTAATATATTAATTAATCACATAATAGTTTTTAAAGACTAAATAACACTTTTTGAATTTTTTTATTTAATTGATTATTTTTTTAATTTTTTTGAAATTGTTTTTTTCAATCCTATTTTTTGGAAAAATATTTATTCACCTATCTTTTCAAAACTGAATTTTTTTTTTAGAAAAACACTTTTCTGAAAAGCTATGTCAAACGAGACTTATGAAATTAACATTGTTTCGTCTAATTTTATAGCACATGCATTGTCCAAAATTTGACCAAGGACTAATTTGATAAAAATTGCCAAGTATGAGGATTTTGATGACAAAAAAAATGATTTTGTCATAATTTGTCCTCAGGTGCCAAGTTTGAGGACTAATTTGACTCTTTTGCCTTTGTATGTTTGTGTACAATAGGTTATAACTTATTTATAATAGAACTAGGAATATAATAAATGAAATAAGGATGGTGGCCTTAATTAATGATCAATCTATAAATAAAAATATATATATAACTAATTAGGAATATATCAATTTAGAATTAAGGAGCTAATGCTAATTATGCTAACGAATATGCACCTTCTTTTAAATTTACTTCAACTAATTCATTACTAATAAATCATTTATATTGATGATGCCAAAAAAAAAATCATTTATATTGATGTTAAAATATTAAAAGAAATATATTTTATGGGTCTGATTTATTAAATTTTTACAATTGCATTTCAATTTGTACGCAGATTTTTTTTTTTTTTTTTTTATGATGTTATGAAAAATAATATGCATATTGGGTTATTGTTGATTTGTTGTATACAGCAATGCATCATCTGTGAATAAATTAGTTCAGTTGTATCTACTAACTAGTAAGGTGAGGGAAATGGAATTTGTATCTGTGGAGAGTTGAGAGAGAACAGAGAAGCGCGCCAAATCAAATACAATAAGGTCCTCCTGGCCTCCTCTATCTGTCTATAAACAGACAGCGACTCGCAAATTGCCACACCCAAACCCTCCATATTCCCCAGAATGGGCAAGCAAAAGCAACATGTCATTTCCCGCTTCTTTGCTCCCAAACCTAAAACCAATGATCAATCAACACCAACAACCCCTCCTTCATCTTCTTCGTCGCCGACTCCAACCCCCAAAATCTCTGCCACCGTCTCCTTTTGTCCTGCCAAGCGTAAATTCCTTTCTGCTCACCTCACCTCTACTCCCAAAAAGCCCAAACTTTCTCCTCACACCCAATACTCTGATCGCCACCAAAAGTTCCTCGACAAACTTCTGGAACCCTCCCCTGAAATCCCACAACCTTCCTACACTCAATCGTTAATTCCCAAAAAGTACACCCCATTAGAACACCAAGTGCTCGACCTGAAAAACAAGTACCCAGATGTCCTTTTGATGATTGAAGTTGGTTACAAGTACCGATTCTTCGGGGAGGATGCTGAGATTGCGGCCAGAGTGCTGAGGATTTATGCCCACATGGATCATAATTTTATGACGGCTAGTGTACCAACTTTTCGATTAAATGTCCATGTGAGAAGATTGGTCAGCGCTGGGTATAAGGTTGGGGTTGTTAAGCAGACTGAGACAGCAGCGATTAAGGCTCATGGGGATAACAAAGCGGGTCCATTTTGCAGAGGGTTATCGGCATTGTATACGAAGGCGACATTGGAGGCAGCCGAGGATGTTGGTGGAAGGGAGGAGGGGTGTGGTGGAGAGAGCAATTATTTTTGTTGTGTCGTGGATAAGAGCGTTTTGGCAGAGAATGTTAATGGTGGGGCTGAGAGAGGGTTTGAAACGAGGATTGGGTTTGTCGCTGTTGAGATTTCAACTGGGGATGTTACTTATGGTGAGTTTAATGATGGTATTTTGAGGAGTGGACTTGAGGCTGTGGTTTTGAGCTTGGCTCCGGCTGAGTTGCTCCTTGGGGAACCACTTTCGAAACAAACAGAGAAGGTAGTTTTTTAATTATGGACTTTATGATGAGTATGGTGTATTATTTCTTCTGGGTTTCTTTTCCTTTCTGAAAGTCTTGTTCAACTTTTGTCCTAGTATATTATAGTTCATAGTTGTAGATTTTGGGAACGTCCGTTTTACCTCCCTGATTATGCTAGGAATGATGCTTTCCAATGTTAAAAAGTTGAATATAATCAAGAATAGTGGTTAAAATCTAACATGGAAGAAATCATGACTGTTCAGAGTTTCATAATTGATCTTGCTTAAAATTAAATTTGGCCTTTGATTGCATGGAGTTGTTTATGATCAGTTGCTACTGGCATATGCTGGACCTTCTTCGAATGTCCGTGTGGAGCATGCCTCACGAGATTGCTTCAATGATGGTGGTGCACTCGCTGAAGTGATGTCTTTATATGAGAATATGGGTGAAGATAAGGTAGCAGATAATGAAAAAAAGATGATAGAGGGTGCAGAGCAGGGCAGTTCTCACCTGGCGATTGAGGTGCGCAGCCATGTATATCATTTGTTTATGAACATTTTTGGCTAGGGTTATTTGTTTCTTCTCTTTTCTTGATTTTGAATTCATGTATCTTATACTACTTTAATTTTTTTTTTTTGGTCCTGAAGGGAATTATGAACATGCCAGATTTGGCTGTGCAAGCATTGGCCTTAACCATACGCCATCTAAAACAATTCGGATTTGAAAGAATTTTGTGCCTTGGAGCTTCATTTCGGCCTTTATCAAGCAACATGGAGATGAATCTTTCAGCCAACACACTTCAACAATTAGAGGTAGTTTCAAATTGATATTCCACTTAAAATTTTCCATTTCTCTCTTCAGACCTTGTTTATGGTCTAAATTGATTTGTTACTGCATTCAGGTTTTGAGGAATAACTCAAATGGGTCTGAGTCTGGCTCATTGCTGCATATCATGAACTATACTCTTACTGTTTCTGGTTCCAGGTTATTAAGACACTGGGTATGGGATGATCTTGATTCTAATATATTTTTCTTACAACTTTGTCAGTTCCAATATGCCAATATACAACTTATAAGTGTTATTGCGTAATACAGGTGACTCATCCTTTATGTGATAGAAACATGATATCTGCTCGTCTTGATGCTGTTTCTGAGATTGCAGAATCCATGGGATCTCATAAAGCTACACAAATTGTTGGTGAGCTTGATGAAGAGAATTCTGATGTAGCAACTGTACAACCAGACTTCTATTATTTGCTTTCCACTGTTTTGACAACTTTGGGAAGATCACCAGATATTCAACGTGGAATAACAAGAATTTTCCATCGAACTGCCACTGCATCTGAGGTAATTATTGGCTTCTTGTGACTGCTCAAATATGAGCTCATATTTATACAAATTTTTTATACCTTACCTTTCTTGTTATTTTTCCTAATATTCTGCCTTATGTGTCTTTTCATCAACAACCATTCACCCTGTGCTTTTGAGGCCTGCTGGTAAAGGGTAGCACTAGCTACATCTCACATTTTATATTTCATTTATGGTGATTTTGCGTCATTTATAACTCTTTATTTCTCTAATTTTTGGGTCAATTGATGATTAATGTCTGTTCTATTTCAATAGAATTAAGACTAGGTCAGCGAGTGAATTTGTCCCATCTTCTTTTATGTGATTTTCTGCAATGAATATTGACAAGACAGACCTAGTGTTTTTTTTTTTTTTTTTTTTTCCTCTTGGCAGTTGCATCTGTATTGAAGGAGCCCTTTCATTGGGTAATTGAAGCTATTAAGTCTCTTAGAAGATTAGAGCCTTTTCTGTTCATGATAACAACTAACAATTGTTGGCATCAATTTTGTTGTGCCTTCTGCATTGAATGCTGACAGATTTAAATAATTGAATGACAGTTCATTGCAGTTATTCAAGCTATATTAAATGCTGGAAAACAACTTCAGCGGCTTCTCATTGAAGAAGAGCACAACAATCAGAGAGTTCAAGCAAAGATGGTGCAATCAGTTCTATTAAAAAAATTGATTTTGACTGTGTCATCATCTAGTGTAGTGGGTAATGCTGCAAAACTTTTGTCTATCCTAAATAAAGAGGCTGCTGAACGCGGGGATATACCAAACTTAATTGTCATTTCTAATGGCCAATTTCTGGAGGTTTGTGCTTTTACGAAATTCTTCCTGTTCTTCCTTTCACCCTTTTCAAATTTCACATTGCCTCATTTATAAACTTTATCTTGTAAATTCCCCATGGATGTTTTGACTATGTTTTGTTATGCACAGGTTGCAAGTTCACGGAAAGCAGTTCAATTGGCAAAGGAGAAATTGGATTCCTTAATCAGTTTGTATCGCAAGCAGCTCAAAATGCACAATTTGGAATTTATGAGTGTGTCTGGCACCACACATTTGATTGAGGTAGTCCATTCATTGTATTCCGGGAATAATGAAATGCATTTGCTTTGTTAATTCAGTCGTGAAATATTTTAAATATTTTATGTTATGTAGATATCACATTGGGCTTTTATTAGCATGCTAGATCCTGTATTTAGCTGGAAGCATCATTCTATTTGGAGAATAAACTTTACTGATGTATGATATTTCTATTTGTCTTGTTTATGCGTATCAGCTGCTTATATTGGGCATGAATTTTTATGGTCTATATTAGCAAGCATATTTTACCCCTGCACATTTTTCAATTGAAAGTTGATAACCTTTATCTTTATCATTTTAGTAAGTTTTACTAGACACCTTATTTGACTAGCATTGATTGCAGTTGCCCATAGATGTCAAAGTACCATTAAACTGGGTGAAGGTAAACAGTACTAAGAAGACAATCCGCTATCATCCGCCTGAAGTATTGACTGCCTTAGACCAGTTATCACTGGCTAATGAGGAGCTCTTGGTTGTCTGCCGAGCTGCATGGGATAGCTTTCTAAGGGGTTTTGGCAACTATTATGCAGAGTTCCAAGCTGCTGTTCAAGCTCTTGCTGCTTTGGATTGTTTGCATTCACTTGCCACTCTTTCAAAAAATAAGGTACACCGTTCTAGGACAGAGTAAATTTCCTGACTATTTGGGATGTTGTGTGACCTTTTCTAATGATCTGTTGCAGAATTATGTTCGTCCAGTGTTCGTGGATGACAATGAACCAGCTCAGATACATATATCCTCTGGTCGTCACCCAGTATGTATTTTCATGGCAAAGCTACTAACACTGCTTTCTGAACTTATGAGGATATGTATTTTTTTAATCAAATGGACCATGGACTAAGTGTTGTCCTATCTTCTGCAAACAAAGTTGGGATCATTGTTAGGATGAGGGAAATTTCTGTTTGATGGTTACAGACTCATATTTATAATAAAACTGACATTGCTTATTAACGTTGATATGCTATGATGACTTAGCAATTTCACTTTTCGTTGTTCTAATGAGCAGTAACATGCTGTTGGGCCTAGGATATAAAATTAGTTAGTCTTACTAAAACTTTTCCATGTTGACCATCCTGCTAATTTGAAATTCAAAAGTGACTAGATTGTCAACTGTCAATATGTTATGTTGGAGTTGTTTTGTTGGCTTTCTGTTGACTACTTTCAAACTTTGACTAGGTTTTGGAGACCATATTACAAGACAATTTTGTCCCAAATGATACTCATTTGCATGTGGATGGAGAGCATTGTCAGATTGTCACTGGACCCAACATGGGGGGGAAGAGTTGCTACATTCGCCAAGTTGCTCTCATTTCTGTGATGGCTCAGGTGGAATGGGACTCTGATAAACTATTTTTGCTTTATGTAATGTTCTGATAATAGAAGAGCCGTTGACTGAATCCCTCCCAATTCCTATGCGATGTGTTCTGGAAGGTTGTTTTCTTCTAGGAATCTTACCTAGAGTATCCTAGTTATCTCCATCAGGTTAAAAGTTTTATATTATAAACATGCACCTCCTTGATAGAGTCAATTGTCTAAACTCCAAAATTTCCCTCTTTGTTGCTTTCAATTGACGAAAGGAATCTGCTATGATTGCTTCATTCAAAGTTGCACTCTGATCCCTCTAGGTTGGTTCATTTGTACCAGCAGCATCAGCAAAACTGCATGTGCTAGATGGTATCTACACTCGAATGGGAGCTTCTGACAGTATCCAACAAGGGAGAAGTACCTTTTTAGAAGAGCTGAGCGAGGCTTCTCATATACTCCACAAATGCACAGCAAATTCACTGGTTATTATTGATGAGCTTGGTAGAGGCACAAGTACACATGATGGTGAAGCTATTGCTTATGCTACATTACACCATCTGCTGGAACAGAAGAGATGCATGGTCCTCTTTGTTACCCACTACCCAAAAATTGCTGAGATAAAAAATGAATTCCCAAGCTCTGTGGGGACATACCATGTTTCGTATCTGACTTCAGAGAAAAATATGGGTGCCATGGACTCCAAGTTTGACAATGAAGATGTAACTTACCTTTATAAGCTGGTGCCTGGTGTGTCAGAGAGGAGTTTTGGATTTAAGGTTGCTCAGCTGGCACAGGTAAGCTGTGTGTGTGTGTGTGTGTTTGAAGTAGGTTAATACAGGTGCTATATTAGAAGAAAAGAAAAACAAAACACGTATGAAAAAGGTTAATTGGGCACTCTGATTTCCTTTGCAGTTACCTTCATCATGTGTTAGACGGGCATCTATCATGGCTGCAAGGCTGGAAACGGTGGTGAGTGACAGAATGGGAAACAAACTGGGTAAAAGGCAGTTACTAGAAACACTGCCAAGTGATCGACAAGAAGAAACAAGGGAGAACATTTCCGAATCTCCTGATTACTTCCATGATGGAAGGATTGAGAATTACGAAGAATTAAATAGTACTTATCAGAAATTCTTTTTGAACTTGAAGTTTGCAATACACGATGGAGACTCTACCAAGAGCTTTCAGTTTTTGGAGAATGCGAGAAGCATAGCAAAGGCATTAACAACGAGGTAAAGTTGAAATTCTTTCTCTCTCTCTCTCTCTCTCTCTCTCTCCTTTTTCAAATAAACATTTCTCAAATAACGTTGCTCCTTTGCCTTGCCTTTTCTAGATAAATTGACACAGTGCATAGCAATGGATGGAGAGTTTGAACACTGAATTTCTTCAGTAATGTAGTTTGTTTATGTTAAAGAATTTTGTCTATAAGAAGTATAAAATGTATCACACCATAATTTATGGATCCATCGAACCGTATTTGGTATATTTTGACGTGCAATTGGAACAATGAGGAGCAAAATCAAATTAATTTGTGTTTTTGTTTCAGAAATTTAAATAAATGGGGCTATGAACGTTTCTTGAGTGCAGGGCAGGCCACCATATACCCTTCAACTGATATTTTTTTATTTATTCTATCGTGTAAAATTTTTAGTGGATTTATGTTATATCTTCTGAAAGATATCATTTTTTTTTTTTTTTACTGTTTCATGTTGAGATTAAAAAATGAAAATAAAAAATAAAAGAAAATTAAAATTGAATTTTAAGACTTAAATTTTTTAAATTAAAATTTCATTTGGCAAATATAAAGGAACTTAATAATACCGAACAGAAAAAAAAATTGAATTATTTTTAATAATTATCCTGTTTTGGTGGAATTTCTCAGCATTATGAAGAAATAGTTATTTATTTATTTTTTTTTAATTATAAAAAACAAAAATAATAGAAAAAGTAGGTGCATACCGTGCATTCTACAAAATTTGTAATTTACTCTAAACCATTTATGTGAGTCCCACTCACAGAGTCAATCATATCGTCTGATTCAATTGGGTCCATCAGATCAAATTGGTTGATGTCCCCATTTAAGCGTGGACCCCTCAAAAAGTAAAAAATGGACCGATTGAAGAAGAGCGGTCAAAATTCCCTAAAAAAAAACAAATAAGAAGAGTGGTCAAAAGCTTCACAAATTGTTGGGTCCGATTCCGTGCGATGGCGACGTTCCATTGTTGAGTATTCTGAAAGGTTTGTTTTTGTTTTCTTAAGAAACTTAACTGATTATTTAATGGTATTTTGTTTCTACAGATTCCTCTACAATATTTTGTATAATAAAATACTTTGATTATCTTAATAGCAAGTTGGTTGAGCTTATGATTTATTGATATTAATTTATTTCTGAAACAATTAAAAAATTGATTATGTTGGGTTTTCTCCCATTTTTTGGTGTGTTTGTTTGGTTAATTTACTGTTTTTTTTTTTTTTTTGTAGAGTTTGTTTGATGGTGTTATTAGTGCACATATATATAGTATGCTGAGTATTTTATGTTGGAGTTCCGTGCACTGCTAGTCTGCTTGTGGGTCTGCAACTTGCAATAGAACAAGTTATTTAATGGACCTAAATAATTAAAAAATTAATGTTTTGTGCTGCTATTGCCTTAGAAATTTGGTTGCTCTGTTCATTAGGGCTTTAAAAACCTCCCTTAACTCTTGAGGCTTCGACAAGCACTGGAAACGCTGTGGAAGAGACCAAAATGTTATTTACCTAGGCCCTAAAATGATACTATATGAGCTGTGAGGTGAATTCTATTGCTAACCATTACTCTGGTTAGATTTGTAGGGAACAAAGAAAATAGTATTAGATTGAGCATCATATTATGTATTTTGAATGCTATTGATTTTTTTTTTTTTTTTTTTTTTTTACACTGAATGCTATTGAAAATTGATAAGGTGGCTTGGGGCCTTACTTTCTTGATCTAAGATGAGTCTGGTGGCTCTGGTTTTGCAACTTTTTTCTTCATATATTGGGTTTCTCAATGGTTCAGTGTATAACCACTCTTGATATTTTCCCCTTTTTTGGCCTTTTTTGCACTTTATTGGTGACTTTTGGGATTTCTTTAGTGTGATAATAGTGTATTTCCTACCAATGAAAATTCTATATTTGTCCCCTTCTTTACTATGAGGTATTTATACATTCACATTGTTGCATGGTTGGCCTTGCTATACTGACTGTTTACCCTGATTTCAGAAAGTTTTGGCTTTGCATAGTAATGATTTCAATTTGCAAACTTGGTAGTTGGTATGCCCAAATTGAGTTGTTTCCTTCTTTGTTCCTCGTATAGTATTATAGTCCAAGGGCATTAACTGTTGGTTTCGTGTTTTACTTTTTACTTGTTTAACAACTGATGAAAGTTATACATTTATGTTGCAGTGTTTTAGAGTCTAATGATTCTGTGTATTTTTGCTAATATATGCAAGTGATCAATACCTTGTTGCCTTTTCTGGGATTTATTTTTTACACGATCATGACATCTATCATGGTCATATTTTTTGATGCAGTGTTTTGGATATTCGTTGCAGTTTTGGGATGTAGGATCAATATGGATGGATTGGATGAAGTGTCGGATGAAGACTTGCTTTCTGAGTCATCAGAAAAGCATGAAGAACTGGAGTACATTGGAGAGGAACTGAGCTATGAACCAGAGGAGGATCTAGAAGAAAAACCGATTGAGGAATCAGATGAAGATCTTGAAAGAGAACAAGATGAAGAAGAGACTGTACAACTGACAGAAAATTCAGCAGAATCACCTTTGTTAAAGCCGTATCCTGAAAGTGAAGTTCATAAAGCTGAACACCAATCTCCCATTTGCTCAAGTGAGAAGGTGAGCTCACCAAGGGCAAGAGTTGGTGAATTAGATCATGAATGTTATCATCCACGGAAGAAGCACAGGCAAGCTGACTCCTTAAAACCAGAATCAGAATGTGGGCCTGCTGATAGAGAGCTTTCCCATCAACTTAAGGATTCATGTGCTTTTGAGCAGCCAGGGTGTAGAGGAAGTTCCCTAAAGAGACGGCGTAGTAGATGGGAGACACAACTCAATGAAGATGAGGGAACAAGAGAAGATGATGAAACTGACTGCATCAGTTGGAAGTTAGCTTTACCTGATTTAGATCCAGAAACTCTTAGGTTAAAAGCAGACCTTCTGGAGATAGTTAACAAATTAATTAAACCACAGCTTCTTGATGACAGGCCTGTAAAGGAAAGTTCACCTTCTCCTGAGCCAGTGTACAACAATCTTGGAATAAGAATCAATACACGAGAAGTAAGGCTTCGGCAGAAACTTTTTGAGGAACGCCGTTATATCATTTCAAAGTTGATTGAGAAGGATCCTACTTTTAAACCTCCTCATGATTACAAGCCCCCAATTTTTTTCAAGAGGCTTTATGTTCCAGTAAAAGAGTATCCTGAGTTTAATTTTATTGGACTTCTACTTGGTCCTCATGGAAATACACAGAAGAGAATGGAGATGGAAACTGGAGCGAAGATTTTGTTGAGGGGTAAAGGCTCCTCAAAAACACAACAGAACTTACCCTCGGATAAAGAAGAGCTACATGTATATATTGAGGCAGATAACCAAAATTCACTGGATGCTGCTATTAGCATAGTTGGGAAACTATTAAATCCAAGTAGTGAGGATGCAAATGAACTAAAAAGAACCCAATTAGTGGAGCTTGCCAAACTGAATGGATCATATAGGGATGCCAATATGAGCACCGAGTGCGGTGGGCAAGAGCAACTGCATTATCCTCTCCCTTGTCTGCTATCCACATTGGAACTTGCTTTGTCAGGTGATACTTGCAGTAGCAACAACATGTCAGCTTGCTCATTAGCTGCCACACCCCCCTGTAGCAATGCTCCATATGGAACCTCTGAAGTTGGGCTTCATGCATCTCAAATTACACAAAGAGCACTCGATAAAGAAATTGACAATTCAAACCTATATGTTGGCTATTTACCTATAGCTTTGAATGAAAACAATTTAAAAGATCTGTTTTCCGTTTTTGGTAAGATTACTAGTGTAAAAGTGGCCAGGGACCCAGTAACGGGATTTAGTAAAGGCTATGGCTTTGTTCGTTTTGAAAATTCTATAGATGCAGCTGCAGCTATAACACAGATGAACGGTTTTGAAGTAAATGGGCATGTTTTGGCAGTAAGAATGGCTAGGAAGGCACCAGTTGCTGTGTCTTTAGTATCCTCTCAGGGTAACGGGCTGGAAGGTTCCTCTGGGCTTGGGCTTGAGACAACTCCAGTTGAACAAACCAAATCCAACAAGGAAGTGGATTTAGCAAATCTTAATGTTTGTTACCTGCCTCAAGCAGTAGATGAAAATCATTTGATAAAGCTGTTTGCTCCATTTGGCGAAATCATCCAAGCAAAAGTGATAAAGGATCGATTCACAGGAACAAGCAGGGGCTGTGGCTTTATCCATTTTAGAAATGCCAGTGATGCAGCAATGGCTGTGGTCCACATGAATGGACGTGAAATGGATGGGCATGTGTTGTCTGTGAAGGTAGCTAACGACCATCTAGTTGCACCATCCTCAATGCCATCTTCTCTTAGCAATTCATTGCAAGGTTCCTCTAGTGTTGGATCAGGTTCAACTCCCGTTGAGGGAAGTAGGACCAACAGTGCAAATCTCATTGTTTTCTATCTTCCTCGAGTTGTGGATGAAAATTGTCTGATACAACTATTTTCTTGCTTTGGTAAGATCACTAAAGCAAAAGTGGCAAGGGATCATACCACAGGAATCAGTAAAGGTACTGGCTTTGTTTACTTTGAAAATGCTAGTGATGCAGAAATAGCTGCGACACATATGAATGGGTACATGATGGAAGGACATATGCTGAAGGTGGAGGTAGCCACACCACTACCGGTTACAAGGGTTGGCCTTACTGCAACACCAGTTGAAAATAGTAAGCCCCATAAAGAAATTAACTATGCAAATCTATTTGTTCGCTGTATACCTGAAGACGTGGATGAAAATTATCTGAACTTGTTGTTTTCTCCCTTCGGTAAGATCATTGAAATCAAACTGATGAAGGACCAGACATCAGGACTCAAGAATGGTTGTGGCTTTATCTCTTTCGAAAATGCCAGTAATGCCACTCTGGCTATGACACACATGAATGGGTTCAAAATCAAAGGGCATTTGTTGGAGGTGAAAGTAGCTGGGTGCTCACCTGTGACCGTATCCTCATTGGCTTTTCCCAATAGCAACTTGCTGCAAGGTTCCTGTGGGCTAACTCTTGGCGCTCCTCCAATTACACACAGGAATCCAACAAAAGAAATCAATCCTGCAAATCTCTATGTGGGCTATCTACCGCTAGCTGCAGATGAAAATTGTTTGATGCAACTTTTTTCTGGATTTGGTAAGATTATTGGAGTTAAAGTGGTAAGGAACCATATTACTGGAGTTAGCAAGGGTTATGGGTTTGTCACTTTTGAAAATGCTGCCAATGCAGCTGAGGCTGTGACATACATGAACGGATTCATCTTTGAAGGGCATATGTTGACAGTAAGGGTAGCTGGGCTCTATCCAAATGCAACATCAGTCTCTCTGGAATATTATTGTCCGATGGCAGCCCCCCAAAGTGGTGTGAGTCAAACAGCATGGTCAGGCATACCAGGGTCATCGTCCTCTATCTATCAGGGGCAAAACAATCTCTTTCCCACAAGTAAGGCTGTTAGTTGTATTTCCCAGACCAGCATCTCAAGCCATTCTGATTCAAATAATGAAAGCAGCCTGCACTTATCTGCCAATGCTTTACACCAAGAGTTGTATTCATTACCCAGTTAAACTGCATAATTTCTGCTGATCTGCATTACTCTGATGGCATACGCTGACTAAAATTGTAGTTTTGAAAAGTTGAAGTATTTTGTTACAGTTTGGCTGTTGAATTGGATGTTAAAAATCAAGCTATATAGTTACTGTTTTATTACTTGAAGTGGCAGATACTCACTCCCAGTGCTCTTTAACTGCAGCCTGCAAGTTTGTGAGAAAATTAAAATAATTTGAATCTCTCTATATCACTGTGAGATTGATGGGTTCGCATTCTCACTATCAGCTCTCCTTTACAAGGCTGTAGATTTCTCGCTACTTTCCTCTCTGCGACAGTGTGTGACACGTTCATAAGATATCTCTCTCCAGCACCGTTTTTTATTTTATCAATGAGAAATTTTTCCAGCCATAGTACTGACCTAAACTAATATTAACCATACTTTCTTCTCATGGGCTGCAACGGCTGAAATGGCCAACTATTTTTTGAAAACGTAGGTAAATCCATCTGATAATTTGGCATGAAGATGTGGATCATGTGGTGGTAGGCAGGAATTTCAGCTGGTTATTGGGTGAGAATGAGAAAATAGCGACCGACCGGTCTTTATGTTAAAGGGAAACAGAAGCCATTAACAGTGAAAAAGTTTTTTGGGTGCGATTTATTTATTTTTAATTGATATACACATTCAATCTAGAACTGCGAAAGTCCATTTCACGTTCAGCAACAATTTCCTGATATTATTTAATAAATGTATGATCAATATTTAATTGAAAAATCCATAATATACTTCCTTTTATTAAGTGTTTGTTTTTTGGTATATTATTATTTAAAAAAAAAAAAAAGATATTAAAATTTGAACTCTTAATATGCGCTTGATTGAAAATAAATAGAGACAAACATTATACCATATTCAAAAGCACATGAGCAAGGTGAGAGTGTAGAAGGAAATGAAAATGAGGAAGCAAGATGCACCAAGAGGAGACTAGTGGGGACTGGGGTCTTGATATCCCTTGCACGTGCCTTTACGTGCTCATCATGTTTGTTGGCAATTAGTCATAATAAGTCCATAAGATCACCAAGTCTTTTTGGATTCTAAAATGGGAGGTAACTAAGTTACTGCATACAACAAATAATACGTTCATAAAAAAGAATTCAAGAATTTTTACGGCATTTATATTTGGGTCAAAGGACAGAAAAATTAGTGAAAAAGATCAACTGATACTATAAATTATACATGTATTGATAATATTCTCCATTGATTGTCTTCAAGAAATATCATTCCTAATGCTGGCTAGAAACAATCTAAGCTCTCTTGCTTTCTTCATATGTTCAGGTGACATTTCAGGTTCTGATTCACTCAACTCTATCACATCAATACATTGTTTACTGACTTGTTGACATCTCGAAACTTTACGTGGTCGAACTGGTGGAGAAGGGCTCAAAAGATCAATGATCTCATATTTTGAATGGCTTGGATCAGTATGACATGAAGGCAGGGCAGAATTGCTATCAGTATCACTTTGCTGTGACTCTACAAAAAGAGGGTCGGGGTTTGTAAAATGGCCTGCAGTTGTAGTTGTGGTGTCCTCCAATATCATTGCTTTTGTAGGAAAGTTGTCATTAGACGAGGTGTTATTTCCTGATTCAATGTCAAGCAGTAAATTTTGGAGCCTTAAATCAACTTCAGCCACTGTTGATCTATTCTTCGATTTCTTTGTTCTTGGGTTCCGGCGATTTTGCTTCTTCCCCAAAACTTTTCTTTCCTCAAACTCAGCTATCATTTCAGGGCAAGCACTGGATAGAGACAAGAAACACCAATTTTTAAAAATCTATAACTGAAAAAAATATTAGGTTGAAAGCATAGAGAATGCTGGTTAAAAAGTTCAGTAAAAAAGAAGAGGCATTCTGTAGGCTCTGCCTCTGACCAAGTCCCAAATAAGAAGGATAAAGGTTTGGTTTTTCACTGGTTTCAAAATTTAACCAATCATATCATTTGTCTTATGCATGTAGATGGAAAATTGACAACAATTACCTCTCGATGAGATCAGCTGGAACAATGGAACTTTCAAGTCCATCTAAACCTTCCCACAACACCTCAAAGCATTCTCTTCCTTGAACTTTTCTGTGTTTAACAATTCCAGATACAGGGCACTTAACTGGCATCTGCAAGTTGTAAGGTTTAGCTAACATAATTACATGAAATATGGTAAACATATTTAAAGACTAACAACACAAACATGATGATAGGGAACTTGGTGACGCTCCAGAGGTTCAAATATTATGTTCTAATTTTGCAATTAGGGTATGTATGAAGTCATCTTCTGGTATATGATTGAAAGAAGTCAACTTTGTTTGTACAGTGACTAAAACAAGTGCATTCAATCATCACAGGCATTTTATAAAATGTAGGTGCTTCAGTTTTTGATCATCAATACAGTTATACGAAAGAATGGGCTCTGGCTGTTGAAACTGAAGTGGGAAACAAAATAGCGCATATAATTCTCTTGGGAGCTACAATCTCAACCTAACATTGGAAAATTTTCAGAACACTAATCACTGTGACATATGACTGACTGGTGCAGCTAAATAAGATTATTTACAGTCTAACAACTGTAAGACAATCAACACTAAACAAGATCAAGGATTGCTAGTTGTCAATTTGCGTAGTAAACCACAGTACCTGGCATAAAGGAGGCTTAACTCCTAGTTCTGATGAAGTTGAACGCAAATTGGCAAATCTCCGCAAATCTCTTTCAGCAATTTTTGGAAGGATATACTCATCTAACCAAGGAAAGAAAGGGGAAAAAAGGAACATAAATGAAAATGGCCTAAAAAACCTCTCTTCTCAGTCAACCTTCCATTGGCAAGGAAGAAGGGCCTAAAATGCAAATAAATAAATAAATAAACGTGGGAGTTAACTAGCCAAACCTCATCACATAATTTAAACGAAAGTATTGTGTTGAAGAGGACATAATGCATTAACTCCTTACTCAAATATTCAGTGTATTTTTCTCCTGACTAACACTTTAAATTTCAAAATGAACACTTTTAGCAACCCTAAAATCATAAGAAAATTTTAAAAACTTGGGCATGTAGAGAAATCCATCATGCTGAACCCTTTAAGAAATCTACATCAATTTGATTAAAGGAGAAAATTGTACACTTGCCTCCATGAAACAGAATCCGCCATAATCAATTTTCATCAGTGAGAAAAAATAGATTAAATTTTGTAATCTTGGGATCAAGATAACTTCATCTAAATATCCAAATGATGCTAAAATAAGAATCTTGCATGTACATGTACAGTAGGAGTGGATAATCCACGTCTATGTGTGCCTGTCAATTAAGGAGCAAAGAACAGACCTGTTTTCTCAGGTGGCCACCCAAAGAACTGATCACATATTTGTTGAAGTGTGGCTCGTTGAAATGGAAGCTGAGCAAGAACCCTATGAAAGATAAAAATAAAACATAAAATATAAAGAAGTTAAAAGCAAGCTTATGAACAAGAGGGACCATTTGAGAAACCCAATTACCTAATCAGCATAGGATAGGTTGATAAGTTTTCAATTTTACCACCATACTTAGATTTCTCTAAAATTCACAAATTAAAGGTCCTTTCTTGAAAGCAAGATTTGGCTGGTGCCTTTTGTACCAAGAAAGGACAGATTTCAGACACCGAAATGAAATGTTTCTGAAGAGCTGCAAATAGACTTTTTTTCCTTGTAAATTCTTTTAAATGCTTAAATAAAACTCGTGATACAAAACTAACAAAATGAAGCCTTCAGCATGGTCTTTAGCTCTATATTCATGCTAAAGAAACTTTTTTCTCTTTTTAGAGCCTAAGTGCAACAGTAATGTTGCTTCATTCTGACCTAGAAGTCAAAGGTTCAAACCACAGAAACAGCTTCTTCAGAAAGCAAGGGGAATGCTCCATTTATTGACTTCCCCCAAAGCCCACAAGCAGAAAGTCTCATGCAATTGGACACCCTTTAAAGAGATAGAAGGGAAAATGGAGAATTTGACTGGTATGTTAAAGAAAGGTGAAAAGATATGAGAGCATATACATTTTCTAATGTTCCATACAGTAACTTGCATAGTTAACGTAAGTAACAGAAGTGATACAAACTGTATTACCTGTAGACTGCATCCGAGTCTGCTGAGTGGCACTTAGGCTTCAAATATGCATCAATTACTTGCAAAAACTGATTCCACCTATCTAAATTGTTATCACTTCCTACCACAAGCATCAAGAAATTAAAGGAAAAGTCAAGCTACAATTTTACATAATTAAACTATCGGCACTTTTTTAGTTTAATAAATAACTAGTCATCTAATGTCTGGCTACAGAGATTAAGATGTGCTTATGTTGTCCACTTTACTATCTTAACTTACAAATGCAATCAAAACTAAAACATATAACCATAACTATATAACAAATCAATTCCAATTCACATCAAACTATTAATGTTAATTATTGCTGTACTTCAGAATGCATACTATGTCTAATTTCTAAAATACTTTCACAAATTTAACAAGAAATCTCAAATTTCAGTAAGCATTTGATTAACCATTCGTTTTCAAGCTTAACTAAACTCCGAAATACAGCTGATCAAAACTAGACACAGATTACAGAAGCAAGATGCGACAATCATTATTCAGAATACAATAAGTTCAGGTGTCCATTTTTGTATTATCATTAACATTAAATTCATGATGCAATGAATTTGGCAGCATCTGTCTCTGTCATTACCATTAACATTAAATTGACAATGCAATGAGTTTGGCTGTGTCTGTTTCTTTGAACCTTTAGCCTTCTTTGCAAAGGATAATCCTTCTGATGAAATTTGTTGAAGAATATTATCGTCTCCAACTGACTTAACAATCTGGCAGGCTGACTCCTGTAGGCAAGGAGAAATGTGCGACAGCATAAGCATTTTGTTACATGCTTGCTAGAATGAAGATAGGAAAGTGGGCAAAAGGGAACAAGTTATCCAATCAAATTCAGAAGCAACAGAATACTGTGACATACTGGACCCAGACCATGAACTCCCTGAGAGTAATCACTTCCAAGTAGAAGAGCCATTGCAATCTGAAGACAATAAGATACTGAATTAACAAACTATATAATTGACAATAACATGTAAAATATACAAAAGACAGTCAAAGTTAACCATATGAACTTCCAGCGAGTCATGCTCAGCTGGGAAATGAATCGAATGAGACTTTCTGAGGCACAAATGATCCCTACTTAAGACACCAGTAAAAGGACCACTTTTAGAAAAGTAATATGTTTCATTGGATGTTTAAAGAAAAATTAGAAATTTACCAATGAGTTCCTCCCCAAACCAAGTTTTGTCTCTATGTCTGCCATTTCATAACAAACTACATGACCACCTTCTCCTAATTCATCAGAAAAATGGTCAGCAACAGCAATACTCAATTGAAAAATCAACCATTAAATAAATCAATAAGTAATGAATCTCCCTATGCTCACCAAGGCATATGTCTCTGTACACTGTCCTTGCGCCAAAAAGGAAGATATCAGAATCTGAAGTGAAACATCCATCCTAATAATCATCATGAAAATGGCAAGTAAAATGATTGTACACATTTATAAATTTCAAGTTGACTGAATTTAGAGCAAAAGGTTCCTACTTACGCACAATGATTCTGAGTTTAGTAGTGCACACTGTGCTTCAGCTTCCTCAATTCTGAATTTCAAAAAGTCAGAACTTGTCAAGGGGTTTCCACAATAAGGAAATAAAGGCAGAAACTACCCTAAGTACAGATTCTTATATTCCTTGAACCAAGGTCTTCGTTATTAATAAAGCCATGGTCATACCACTTGTTAATTCTTCAGCCTTTCTATGCACCAAAATTACCAAAAAAAAAAAAAAAAAAAGTACTCCACCAAAATTACCCATCTAAGCAAGGGATCCCAAGTGCAAATCCAACAGCTTTTGCTTCTTTTATCATCCGTGAGAACTCAGATCCCATATTTCTCCGAAGTGAGCAAGCTTTTGTTGAATTTGTTTCATATTGAGTAACCTGGAGCATAAAGAAACCTTTGTTCCAATTTAACAACAAAAATGAAAGCAAATATGAAAATATTTACTAGTACATCAATAAGAGTAAAAGAGCATAGACATGTTACAGTGGGATGTTCCCTACCTCAAGTCCTGAATTTAAGCGTTGTCTATAAGTGGCTAGTTTGATAGCAGGAATGGAACCATCTGCAAGGCAACAAACAGCAAAGACAGTGCATACTAAAAGCATTACAAAGGAGAAGACATTAATAAAGCATTTAAAATCAATATTAAAGCACCCAATTCCACTAAAATCAGAACCCAAGTTACTAACTTGGCTAAATTTAAAGTAAGAAGAATACCAGTAACATATATAAGTCTACAATTCAAAGCAATGAGAGCTCTGAGGCGGTGAAAGAGACCCCTAAGATAGACCTTTTCTTGGGTAGCGCAGTATGATTTGTTCACATTTTTAAGTTGAACCATCCAACAAGAGAGATCTATGCATACCCTTTTGTTTCTAAAGCAAATAATTGTTTTAGAAAAAAACAAAAAAGATTAAGATTAAGACAGTAGAAACATAGTTGTAGTCTGCAAATAGGGGAAGGGAAGAGAAAGTGGTTACTGACTGAAGATGGTGAAGAGGCAAGATTTTCTTGCATGATTCTATGACATCCCACAAGTTCTTCACCCCCATGTCTCTGATCTCTCTTCCAGATACGTTACAGAACTTCAAAGAGGGAAAGCTCTCGAGAGGTTGAATTTGAAAATCTCCAATTTTATTCTCTCTAATAAGTAACAACACATTTATCCACTCTTCAAGTTCTGCAAGTTGCAAATGAACAAGGCAACTACCTAGAAACGATGCCGTTTAATAACCAAACGCTTGTGCGGTGTGGCCTGGAGTGGTAAAGGGGTGGAGGCTGGAGACTTTGGCCTATGGGCTTTGATTGATGAGGTCAAAAACTCAAAATACATAAATTTACCTACCAATCCGTTACATCTTTCAATTTCACAATCTATTACTTTTATATATTATACATATTTAATTTACTTCACAAAATTTTATTTTATGATCAATGGATACTATTTTTTTTTAAATGGATACTATTTATTCAGTTGATTAATAAATAATATGATGTATAATTAACATAAGTTTAAATAAATATATATAAATTATATATCTATGATTAATTTTACCTAAATCACATATTTTAATATAAACAAATTCTCAAATTCATCAATATACTTACATATAGTTTATATTTTATTTTATAATAAATAAGTTCTCAAATTTATTTATCCATTAATTTTTTTTATTTTTTTAAAAAGTATAAGAACTATATAGCACCGTTTAGAATAAATTATATGCAATAATTCAATTCAATTAATAATAAAATTTATATATTTAAAATAAATTTTAAAGTGATATTATTTAAAGTAATTAAAAAGAAAAATAATGTAGGTTTTTTTTTTTTTTTTTAATTTAAACCACTTCATTAATTCATATAAATAGCCAAAACATCAACAAGAAAAGGTGGGGGGTATGAGTTCGCCACCCAAGATCAGGCAAAGAATATGAAGCCCTCACAGGCCGATTCTCGACCATATTCGCTGACCTTTTAACAAAATGGAAAGTATACTCCACAAAGTCCTTAGCTAAGACTTGACATTCTGCGAGTAACCTACCTACATAATTAGAATATTGGTTCTGACCCTTAAGTGCAAAGCACAATAACTAGCAATCTGTCTCTACCAACACCCTACTAACATGTAAGCCTTTAAGCCATCTCAAAGCTTCGCTACAACTTATGGCCTCCGCTAGTAACAGATCCATAGGAGCTTGACACGCCCAATTACAAGCCTCAAGAAATTGACCTTGATCATCCCTTAAAATCGCACCACAAACAACCATGCCTTGCCTTTCAAAAACCGCTGCATCAATGTTACACTTTATGGATCCCAAAGGTGGCTTGGACCACCTAATCTCACATGAAGCTGGATCTACATTGACGCCATTCAGCATGGTTGAATTTGCTTCCCTCAATTGTTGTGAAATGGATGTTGCTGTCTGAGAAATTTGAACCACATTCTCACGACTTCCTTGCCACACCAGCTTGTTTCTACTCTGCCGTAAACTCCATAGAAGCATAGCAGCAACATTCACCTCATCATTCATGTACCAAGCTATCACATAATACACCAATCAATATGATTAGTAGTAACAGAGCAAATGTCTCCTATCTGAGATGAAGTCCATATTGCTCTGGCCTGGGGGCATTGAATGAGAGCATGGAACACAGTCTCCTACATTTCATTATATATTGGGCACACCACATCAACCTCTACATATCGACTTCGAAGATTGCGCCTTGTAGATAGACAACCCTTACAAAAACGCCACATAAAATTAATAACTTTAGCTGGTACCTGCAAATTCCACACCAATTTCCAATCTACTGGTGAGCTAGAAGCTACATAATGACCATTCATCTCAGATAAGTGCCTATAACCACTCTTGACACTATAATTACCAGATTTCTCCGACCTCCAAAACCAATTATCTGTTAAAGCCAAACGACTGAGGGGAACCTGTTTGATTTCTTCAACATCTCTTGTATTAAACACATCCCTCAAGACATCCATATCCCAAAAATTGCTTGAGACACACTTCAGAGAACTCACCTTTGCATTTTTTAATTCCGGTACCAAAGGGGTTTCAACATATGGATTTGTATTATTTAGTAACCATGGCTCCTCCCATATTCTAGTATCCTCCCCTAATGCAATACATTTTCGAGCCCCATCTTTCAGCAAAGGGAGAGAAACAAAGATACTACTCCAAGTAAAATTTGGGTTTGGGCCTAGTTTTGAGTCAAAAATAGAGGAATTAGGAACATACCTCGCATTATAAATTCTTGCCAACAAAGAATTTGGAGACTTTAGAATTCTCCAGCCCTGTCTTGCTACTAAAGCAACATTATACTCATCAAGCCTCCTAAAGCCAACTCCACCTTTACACTTTGGCACACACAATTGGTCCCAAACCATCCATTTGATACCTTTATGACTAGCTTCACCACCACCCCACCAGTATTCGTTCATTAAACGTTCAATCTCGAAACACAACTGCTTCGACAAAATAAATACATTCATCACAAAAGAAGGGAGTGCTTGAATGACTAACTTCAATAAAACTTCCTTGCCAGCTCTTGAAATTGGTTTTCTCCGCCAAGACTGAATACGCTGTAAAGCTCTATCCTTAATATAACCCAGGATATGTGTTTTGTTTCGCCCCACAAAAGTTAGCAGACCAAGATACTTACTCTGTTCATTCAATTTCGGAATTTGAAAGAAGGAGCAAATTTGAGCTTTCACCCCCTGTGAAACATTAGAACTGAACATCAGAGACGATTTCTGAAAGTTTATTACTTGTCCAGAGGCTTTTTCATACAGCTGCAAATTCCTCTTAATCAAACTACATTCACCCATATCAGTTTTGAAGTAGAGAATACTATCGTCAGCGAAAAATAAGTGATTAATCTCAGGAGTTGTTCAAGCCACTTTACATCTATGTAGCAAACCTCTCCTACCAAGCCCGCTTAACATACATGATAAACCTTATGCACAAATTAAAAACAGAAATGGGCTTATGGGATCGCCTTGACGCAGCCCCCGTTGAGGGATAATAGGACCAATAGAATGACCATTGTGAACTACATTATACTCAACTGAGGTGACGCATAACATCACAATATCAGTCCACCGGCTATGAAAACCCATCTTCAACATCATTCTTCGAAGAAATTCCCACTCGACACGATCATATGTTTTTGACATGTCGATCTTCATAGTTGCAAACCCCATCTTCCCCTGTGTTTTCCTTTTCAGAAAGTGAGTGACTTCATAAGCTAGTAGGATATTATCTATGATCAGGCGTTGAGGAATAAACGCACTTTGAGCCTCTGAAATCACATTTGGTAACACCTCTTTCAATTTGTTCGCAATTGCTTTTGAAACCACCTTATATATCACATTACATAGTGATATAGGACGAAGCTCAGTGATGTTCTCTGGCTTCTTTACCTTTGGAATAAGCACAACAGAGGTGGCATTTAGACCAGGCGGGAAATTTCTGTCATTGAGGTATTGCAAGCAGGCCTAAATGACGTGTTGTCCTACTATGTCCCAAAAAGTCTTATAAAATCCCGGATTAAAGCCATCCGGACCTGGAGCCATATCATTATACATAGAGAAGACAACATCTTTGATTTCATCCGCTTCAAAAGGCCGAAGAAATCGAGCATTGTGCTCATTAGTAACTGTTTTCTCAACATACTGCTATATTTCCTCACTCTGGCAGCCTCTACTAGTGAACAAGTCGGTGAAGTAATGCTCAATTAAGTCTCACAATCCATCATTCCAACCTCTCCAAGACCCATTATCATCCTTGAGTCGAGTAATCTGATTGGAACGCCGCCTCTTAGAAGCAAACTGATGAAAGAAACGAGTATTGGCATCACCCTCCTTGAGCCAATATTGCTTAGCCCTTTGCTTCTAGTAAGTTTCCCTTTGAGTAAGTAACGAACCCATTTCTTTTTAAAGCTTAGTATATTTTTGGACTGAAAAAACATCTCTGAAACCTTTTAAAAACTGAATTTCCTCTCTACACCGCTTTAACCTTTGTTGAAATCTATCACGGACCTGTTGACCCCATTTCTGAAGGTATGAGTTGCATAAATTTATATGATTATGAATATCCATACTCTCATGACCGCGCCAACATCTCCTGACCATATCAGCACAATCCGCCTCTCTAATCCAAGAGTTCTCAAACCTAAACACTGTTAGACCTCTTCAACTCTCAGTCATGAAGTTTAAATAAATGGCTGAATGATTCGAAGAAATCATGAGGACAATTGAAACCATAACATTAAGGAACGAAGAAACCTAATTTGTGGTTGCAAGAACACGGTCTAAACACTCTTTAGTCTAGTTAGGCGAGCCTCTACTCTTCTCCCAGGTGAAGGGATACCCTTCCATACCCACATCTACTAACCCACTATCTTCTACTGCCTTTCGAAATCTAACAAGAAGATAAATGGGATGCCTGTGATTGCCCTTCTTCTCCGATTGAAACATCAAATCATTAAAATCCCCAACCACGCACCATGGAAGGTCTGATTTATGTTTAAGGGATTGTAACAGAGCCCATGAATCCCTTCTTCGACATCTCTCTGGATAACCAGATAACCTAGTCAGCCTCCATGGCTTCATGGCCTCAATCGAAATACTAATATCTACATGATTTCTAGAATAGCTGAGAAGATTAGCCATACTCGGTTTTTTCCACAACAAACCAATACCTCCCCCAATACCTTGCCCGTCCACCAGAAAAAGACCCTCATACCCGATTTTTGCTTTTACCCATTCCACTTTACTTCCATCTATTTTAATTTCCATTAGAAATATAAATTTGGGCTTGTATTTGGACACCAAGTCCACTAGTTCTTGAACTGTACAAGGGCTGCCCAAACCCCTACAGTTTTAGCTTAAAGTGCTCATTGGGCCAAGCGGGTCTGTCCAGCAGAGCTCGCCCCAATAAAGTTTTTTTGAGTATGCTGGTTCACTTCTAATATAGCAGTAGTAAGCCCAAGGTCACTAGGCCCACCATCTTGACCTTCATTCTCCATACGTCGCCGTTTCTGATCCACAATAAGCAAACCATCGGTATCTTCATTCAAATCTTCAACAATATTCACGCCCATTTGCTCCTTACCATTAACGTGCTCCTTATGTTTCTCCATAGACATAGCACTGACAGCTGCCTTCCCATTACTGATCCCGCTAATTCCGCCACTATTACCTCCTAATTGACCCAGAATCACATGACCTTCCTTATCCACAACCATGTTCTCTTTGCCACCTTCCTCTGCCACTAATTTTTTCGACGGGCCATATCGGATGCATTTTCTGCCAAATTGAGGAGTATTGCGACGAGGTTGAGCTCTAAGCCATGGTCCAAATGGCATCTCCACCTTCCTCTCCTTAGGATCAAATAACTTCTCGCAAAACTTGTATGAATGCCCAATTATCCCACAATAAAAGTAAAACATGGGAAGTCTCTCATATTTGAAATTCAGTCAAGACCAATCCGATCCCGATTTTCGAATCTTCATCCCCCTCTTTAATGGAATTCTCACATTAATAGACACTCTGATGCGCAAATATGATCGCCACAACCCTGAGAAATTATTGGGGTCAATCTCCATGTAAGTGCCTACATAGTTTCCAATATCTTTGCCAACCTTCTCCGACATAAATCCGCAGGGCAGATCAAAAACTTGGATCCATATAGGTACATAAGTAAAAGGGACCTGTTCTGGCTTCATTCCATTATCAACTTTCCCCACCACCAACAAATGGTTTTCAAATGTCCATGGTCCTTTATGCATAACCCGTTCAAAGTCCAGTTCATGATAGAATTCAAAAAGAAACAGGTTGGCATTAATAGCTTTGAAATAAACACCTTTAACTGGTCGCCAAATTGATGCCAACGTGTTCGTCATAAGATTATAATTAATAGGTTTATCAGTTAATAATGTAGTTATTCTCTAATTTTACAATCATATAGAAAAAGAATGAATTCTTAATTTATTACATTTGTAAAACAAAAACATTTAAAATATGTCGCTGCCATCATTAGTTTTTGTGTTGCTCTAATTCCTTTTTCTCTCTAAGCTGTATGCTTTAAAACCTAGGGTTTTAGTTGTGGTTTCTTTTTAGTGGCTCCAGTCACCAGGGGAAAACCCGATCCTCATCCCTCTTCGTTCCTTTTCTTTGTCTATTATCTTATTTTATGTTAATAATTGGTGTTTATGGACGACTTTTGTCTTCTGTTATCATCGGGTTTTTTGTGATTTGGTATTGGGTTTGTCCGGCGGTGATGCCGTTGTTGTCTCCGGTTTTGTTCTGTCTGTCCATCGAGTCCTTTCTTCATTAGTTCTGGGTTTGAATGGATAGTGATGGATGGGGGAAGATTTTGCTAGCACTGTTCGTGGCTCCTCCGATTTGGGGTTTTTGAGAGCTAATCTTCTTTGGGAGGAGATCCAAAGCCCTTGCCAGAGAAAAGACTCTCTAAAACCAAGTTGCTTCATCAGAAGGTCTCTGTTCTCTGTCAAGTTTTCTCTGTTTCTGATTTTCTGTAGCAGAGGTGGGCTATTTTGGGAGCTCCATTGTGCAAGGTTTTTAGGGTAAGTCCATATGCATTAACCCTGTGCATTACAGTATTGTCTTGCTTCTCTCTGTCTTCAATGGCAGTGGCGGCATTAGAGGAGATGGTTGGATCGGGAAGGAACAAATGCCAGGGGCATTTTTTTTTTTTCTAAGGACATTTTAAGGTTATGCCTGTTTTGCTTGGCCTTTGGGCCGAGTACCACCCAAACTTTGTGTCTGTGACTTTTTGGGCTTGAAGCTTAGTTTAAAAAACCCTTCATTAGGTATGTTTATTTGGATCATAAGTTATTTCTGTTGTAACATGATGAACTCTCATTGTACTTGTATTATTATTGGGCTTCTTGTCAATGTTTAATGCTAGCATATATATTTTTTTTGGGAAAAAAAAAACATTCAATAATTATGATATTTGATCCAACGGCCATAAGTAGAGCATGGTGTACAACAGTACAAGGTAGCAAAAAAACATTTAGGTAGCTTCACACGTGATTGGGGAGGAGATGGGTGTCTTTTAAGTTTGACAATTTTATTATATTCTATTTAATTATAGTTGCGTTAGAAATTAATGTTAAATATTTTTTTTTTAAATTTTTGTATTTAATTAATTATTTTTTATAAACTGTTTTTTTTAATTTATTTCTGAAAAAAATGTTAATTTACCTATTAAAAAAAAAAAAAAGGTTAAAAATAACACCAAAAATTTTATTATTATTTTTTTTTTTGCCAAAAATTTTATTGAAAAGACGGCTTTATGAAACTCAATCCTAAAAAACTGATAAATTATAGAAACAAAACAAAGTGCAAAAATCAAATGAAAGAAATAAAAATACAACGTTAGATTCTTTGAACCAGTAACACACAATACATACTGCAACTTGTTCACTTACTTGTCTGGTTCAGGTTTTCTAATAGTTCGTTGAAAAAGTAAAGGTTCATTTAGTAAAATCACCGCCTCGGAATCCGGTTGCCTTTCTTACTCAGTTACTTGTTTTAGAAAAAAACACAGCCAAAATTCATACAATCTTTCACTCTCTCACCGGAATCTGACACACTCATCGGATTACACAGATTCATGTCCTAAAAGGTCTTTTATCTTTCTGTGTTTCTTTCTGTTTTATTTATTATTTGTCTATATGAAGCAGAAACTGGATCTATTTGGATCTATATTCTTATAGTTTTTCAAATTTGGCGAAATGAAAGATCTGACCTGGGAATGTTAATTCAAGCTATAAAGATTGCTTTTTTATGTTTAACTTTGCTTCTTTTTTTGTTTTTTTATATGGTTGTGAATTGTTACTTTTAGCTGAATTTGAATGTTCAAATGTTTCTTTTAAAGATCTTGATTCTTCTGCCTAAATTGAACTGACAATTATGGGATTTTATATTATATATCTAATTGAATTTCAACAAGAACTTGGATTTTTGAATATTCAAATGTATAATTTAGGTTTTCTTTCTCCAAATTCAAGTTGGAACCAATTTCCTACGGAACCTACTTATCTTTAGTTATATGTATATTATGAAACTAAAACAAAATTTTCTGCTATCATGTTTATACAGGCTTGGTGTTGTTGCATTGTAACGTTTGAAAAACTGATGGAGGATTGTGACTCTGTTGCGAGGAGATGGGAAGACTTAGACACTGATATTTTGGTGAAGATATTCCAGTCTTTTGACATCTTTCAATTAACTTCAGGCATTGCTCACGTTTGCAGCGCTTGGCGATTGGCCTGCTGTGATCCCTTGCTTTGGAAAACACTTGATTTGTCAATGTTGAAATCTAATTTCATTAAAATCCCTTTGGAGCCTTATGTGTATGTGGATGGCCGTTCGGATAAAACATTGACTCGGGTGTTGAAGATTTCCTTGAATCTTAGCCAGGGAAACATAACATCATTGATATTCCACTTCAATCTGTATGTAAGCGACGAGCAGTTGACTTATACAGCTGAAAGGTGAGTTTTTTATTTTTCATTTTAATAATGTCGTTTGTATTTGAAGCTTTTCTATAGTTTCTGATAATGTTAGTGATGTATATAGGTTTTGGTTATTAATATCTCCTTGTGTGTTTGATTAAGTTATGGGATTTAGCTGGTGTAGCAGGATCTAGTTGCACCAATTTTGGGTGGCAAGAAAATCTAGGGTGTAAGGGTTGTATGCTTAGCTAATTGAAGGAAACATGGGCTTCTATTGATAGGAGATTTAGTGCTTAAATCAAAAACTAATGAAATGTGATAACTTTTGGCATTTTGCTGTGATGAATAATAAACCAATGCAATGTTTCATCAAGTAGGGAGACAATAAGAAGGGAGAGAGAGAGAGAGAAGAACAATGCAGTTATCCATGCCTAAACAAGCAAAGTAACTTTTTATTTCATCGTTCACAATCCAAGAAAATAACTCGCAGAGGCCCAATTTATGTTCTATTAATCCCAAATGGAAACTGTCTGGTAACCACTTACTAGGAAGAAACCCCAAACCTCTTAGTAAGAAAATTTCTTAATAACTACTATTATTTTTTAAATGGATAAAAAAATAAAGAAAAACCTAGATATTTACTAGGGACATTTACTTATGACCAAAATGTCTCTTTACTGTGGTTCTAACCCTAGGTTTCCAAATTGGACATGTCCTACATAAAAATGCAATAGATACCTCATTGATCTGTATGTTCCTGTTGGTAAAGTCCTTATATGATAAGATTGAATGATAAATGTACAATATGATTATGGGATTTAGGGAGCTTGATCAAACTATCCTGGAGAAGGCTAACACATAAGTTGATCAAGCTCCCTAATAGTTTTTTAAATGCTAACACATACCATCTGGATATCTGTTTATTGGCTTTAATGTTTTTACCTGTTTCTTTGTCCTCTTCCCTTTTAGAACATAGTCAGCACACTAGCTGGGAGAACTCATTATCCTTTCTTATCTCTGGAGATTAACTTTGTATGCTTCATTGTACTCTAAGCCACACTTTTCCTCTTTTCCAGGTCCCCGCGGCTTAGAAGACTTGTTCTGCCGGCGTGGAATCGAATAAAAAAGACTGGAATATGCAAGGCAATACGTATGTGGGGAGATCTTGAATCATTGACAATGCCAAGCATAGCGAATCCCCCTTATCTCATTGAGGAAATTGCCAATAGTTGTAGGAACTTCAGTGAACTCAAGGTCATGGGCCCTTTTGACATTTTCTTTGCTTCTACACTGGCAGCATATCTTCCAAAATTAAGGGTTTTGAGTCTTCGATGTTCAATGCTAATTAGGGATGCCTTGATCCTTATCTTGGATGGTTTACAATGCCTAGAAGTTCTCAACATATCACATTGCCTTCTGATAGAAATCCAGGCACCTCCTGCTCCAAGAAGAATTATTAGAGAGCTTGATCAAACTATCCTGGAGAAGGCTTCTCGGTTACGTGAATTCTTAATTTGCATGGAAGACTCCTGCATCATGTGCCAGAGGACGAGAAGTGATGAAGGTCTTATGCGGTGGTACAAGTATGAGGAAGGTTTGTGGAAGGCTGATGAGGTGAGCTCTCTTGCTCTTTGATTGGAGAATTCTGAGATCATATTTTAGTTACTAGAAACCTGTAGAACATGTACCATTTTCCCGATTATTGCTTTGTTTCAATGCTAGAAACAGAATAAAATGATGTTTGAATCGATGTAGTTAAAAAGCTGTCATCATTAGGTGGTTGTCGTGATAAAAGACATCCTCTCAGTGGGTAGTTGTGGAGAGGGTCTGAGGATTTGTGATAAGCTGCTACTTCTGGTGAGGTATCATTTGTAATTGTGATAATGTATATATGGTAAATCACACTTTTATTCCAAGTTGAACTCTTCCTTTCTATCTTGATGTGCAATTTATGTGTTAGGTTCAAACTTCCAAGGCCTCTCCCCCTCCTTTTTATTTGTGGGTGTGTGTTTGTGGTGTGGGTGGGGAGGAGTTTGAAGGAGCTAGAATACGTTGATGGATTAGAAACGAGACATATTCCTGATAATCCACGTTATTTTGAACATTTTAGCTAGTTTTACAAATAAGTTAATCTAGTGGAAACTAATCTCTTCTATAACAAGCATTTTTCTTTTCTGTTACAATGCTATCTAGACTCGAAAGCTTTAGCATTTCTGTCCCCAAGGCTGAGAAAGTTTTTCTCTAATAAAGTATATTATTGTGTTCTCAACTTCTAGTTGTTGTGCTGGTCAATCAGTCAAACAAGGCATGCTGAAAATACTTATTATTGTTGATTTTATGTCTCAAAACAATGGTTAAACATCCTAACATCATAGAATATTTTGGGATTTCTTTTTTCTATTTTATTTTGAAATCCAGAAGCTCAGAAATGTTGACCTTTGAATCATAATCTCATTGAATTGGGTCTGTATTGATGTTTTCATGCATTTCATTAGCAATTTTGTATTTTTATGTCAATATAATTTTTCCCTCCTCTGATCTCATGCTTTGATACAACAGCATGGTAGCAATAAATTATGTGTGAAAACTGTGATTTGTGAAGTAGGCACTTTCATCTTAAAGCAACTTTTGTACTTGTAAGGACAATAAATCAAGAATTATTTATAGTGCAAGAAAATCATACGACTGTTTATCTAGAGCATCCACGGTGAGTAGACCTATTCGTGGATTAGGTAAAGTTTGCGAAGAAAATTGCAGACTGGAACAGGTCTAGACGTAAGTGGAGCATGCAAATTTTGGTGAAGCTCTAATCTGTTGAACAGTTAAAAGCAATGGAAAGCAAACCTACTAATAGCTAATGGGCGGCCAAATATTAATTATTTTGCAAACAGTTTATACCTATTTATCATTTGCCACAAAGGGGCAAAAGTATCTTCAAGTTTTTAATAATTCCTACAGTATTGAAGATTCTTATACAAAATTCTCATTTCAAGATTTGGCTTTGAAGGCTTTCTGTGAATTAGCTTTCTCCATTTTGCATAAATATAAAGATATTCTTTCTAATGACAAAAAAAAAAATTGAAAAACTTAACAAAGTGTAACGGCAGCAGTCAGATTGCAGAATGACACTCTGCAGTTCTTCCCATCCGATTTACACTTTTGATAGTTTTATATAACCAAGCGTTTCCCACATTTCTCAGCTAAAAATAAGTTTGCATTTCCCACATTTGATACCTTTTACCTGCCATATCTAACACGTTTCAAACCAAAATTACCTAATTAGCCCTACATGTTTCAAAAGGGTTCAAGGAAAAATGGAATGGTAATTAATCCATTGCATAATAAGTAACGACTAACACAAAATTAATGACATAGTAACTGTTTAAATTGGTCTAATCTGAGAATTATGGATCAACAACCCAAGGGCAATCGAGACATTTCAAATGAAAATCAAGAAAATATCAAAATAATAGTAGATGAATTCAAATTATATACCAATGATGCATAGCTCAAACAGAAAACTTGAGATCAAGAGATTTCAAATTTGATCCAGCTGTTTGTATTTAATTTTATCTAATTTAGATTGTTAAAATTTGTTTGTCATTGTATTGATATTTATAGATATTTGTAATTAATATTTGATTTGTATATAATATCTTTTAAAATAAAAATTCAATTTATATTGGTCCACCTAGCCAGCGTGAGTTACGTAACTTCATAATTCAAGAGGAGGGCAACTTATTTATTTATTTTTTTTTATAAATGAAAAGATAAATTATTTTAATGCCCCTAAAATTTGACATAATAGCACTTTGTTTTCGTTATTTTAAAATTAATATTTTTAGTCATCAAGTTTTATTAAATTACGAAAGTTTTTTCCATTTTAATCTTTTATATTTTAAATAATATAAAAGATTAAAATGAAAAAAAAATTAACTAGGAGGAGATGAAAAAAGAAAGAGATAAACCTAAATTAATTTAAAAGAGAGTAATATAATATAATTTAGAAACATTATAATTATGAGAAGAAGTCATCGAAAATCATTTAAAGTAAAAATAAAAAATTTATATAATCAATCTCAATTAATTTTGAGATTAAGACTAAATTAAATTTGAGTTTAATCTTTTATATTTTAAGTTATATAACATTTTCATCCCAAAAATTTTATAGTAATGTATTTTAATTTTTTAATTATTATGTTATAAAATATTTTGTGTCTCAAAATCTAATATTTTTAATCGAAAATAATTTAAAGACTAAAAATATTTTGAAATTATAAGGATTAAAGTGTTAATTTCATCAAATTTTAGAGATTTTTATAGTAATTTTTCTTAAATAAAAAATATCCCCGTCCCATCAAGCTTGTTGTGGAATCACCGGAGTCTAAAATATACTAATAAAAATATAATATAAAAATATATAATATATATTTATAATAATTTTTATATTTAGGTGTAAAAGTAAAAGAAAATGTTAAAGATTGGCGACTGATATTTGTGAATTTAGACCAAATTCGCATCTTGAGACTCTGTTCATATCTCTCTCTCTTTCTCACCGTCTTTATCAAATCGAAGTAACCAAAAAAAAATGGCTTTGCAGCTGTGGGAGAGCCTTAAGGATGCAATCACCGTCTACACGGGTCTCTCTCCAGCTACCTTCTTTACTGTCTTGGCTTTGGGTTTGGCCGTTTACTATGTGATTTCTGAGCTTTTTGGGTCTTCTAATAATCATCCAAGACCCAGAAATATTGAAGAGCAGATGCAGCCTCTGCCTCCTCCTGTTCAGCTTGGTGAGATTACTGAGGAGGAGCTTAAACAATATGATGGCGCTAATCCTAAGAAGCCTCTGCTCATGGGTATTAAGGGTCAGATCTATGATGTCTCACAGAGCAGGTATAAATATCAACTCTTTTGGTTTCTTCTTTTCGGACTTTTTGGGTTTTTTCTTATATGAGATTTAAGGGTTTTCAATCTAATTGTCAACGGCTGTTTTATCTGAAATCTCTGGAAAATTTATTATTTGGGTTTGCAAAAGTAGGGTTTTTTTAGATGATAGATGAAAAATTTTGACTTCTCTTTTCTCTTTATACCCTTTTTTATGCTCTCTGTTTTAGCCACTTGCCCACTTCTCACTTTCTCTTGTTGTTGACCAACTTTTTTGCTAGATTAAAGATACTACCTTTCTAAGTTAACAAGTGAAAAATTGCAAAATTTTAATTTCTTTTATGGATTATAAGCATCCAATTTTTTTTTTTAAAAAAAAAATAGTTGCAAATTATATAGTACATGATTCTTTTAATTTTCCGCTCCAGTCTCCAGGTCTTCTGGAGAATCCAAAGTATAAGGATTGCAAATCTGATATATATATTTTTTTTGGGTGATGAGTGATTAATTTTGAGAACGTGGTTTGCATAATTTGATGGGTGATCTGCCTTTCAAATCATAATGTTTCCATTTGGTTGCAGTGCACATTCAAAGTCACTCTCAAACTTCTTGGAACGGAAAAAACTTAGTACATATAATAGGATTTCAACGTTTTAAAGTTTGCAATTTGTAATAAAGTAGCTTTGCTATCTACATATTACAAACAGAAATATCTGTTAGAATGGAATGGTTTCGTGTGTTCACTAGTATACGTGGTATAGACTTCAATTGTTAGGAATTGCATACTTATTTTGTTGTAGAAAACCAGACGAGTTTGCAATTTGCTCTTGCAAAGTCTTATAATCATTCTATGAGTGGATTGGCATTGAGTTGGAAGGTTTTTTGGTTTGTGCAAGTAGCAAAATTGTGGCTGGGTTTGAAATGTGAAGCTGCGAGTATTAGTTCCCAGTACTTTCTCTTAAGATTTTCTGCTTGATTGATTCAACTTGATTTCAGTAACCAGTTTTGATTGCTGCACCTGGTCAACTGTCTAGATTTCAGCTGATTTGAGCCTTCAATACAAGCCATTTGCTTTGCTTCTTGGTTTATCACAATAAAGCCATTGCAAGGCTTACAATTTTTATGATGATACAATATCTAATTGAGAATGTCATATTGTACATCATGTTATGCGTCACCTGGAGAGAGATTCAATGTGAATGTGTTTTCATTTGATTTGGTGTATAACATTTCTTGCTGAGGCTTAGGTAGTTTTTTCAGTAAAAGCTACATTTATCAGGATTTAAAACTTTTTACGCCAATGCACATGTTTTTTTTAAGGAAATCCATTGGTGAACAAATTATTTTTTTAGCGTGAAAATTTTGATTTGTGTGAAATTAATGATTTGTTATGTGATCCCATTGTCGCAGGATGTTTTATGGACCTGGCGGACCTTATGCATTATTTGCAGGGAAGGACGCCAGCAGAGCTCTTGCAAAGATGTCCTTTGAAGACAAAGATTTGACTGGTGATATCTCTGGTCTTGGTCCATTTGAATTGGAGGCCTTGCAAGATTGGGAGTACAAGTTCATGAGCAAGTATGTTAAGGTTGGAACTATAAAAAAATCTGTTCCAGTAACTGATGAAGCTGCTTCTGCTAGTGAACCTACAGAAGCTAAAGAAGATGATGTCGCTAAGCCTACTGAAGATGGTGCATCCACTGATGGACCTGTGGAAACTACTCCTAGTGCTGAAGCCAAAGAGTAATGTTAAGATTTGAGTTCACAATTACAAATCTGGGACGCGATTACTTATGGAGATGCCAAGAACGAGTGATGTTTATTCGGATGCGTGTATTTGGTGAACTTTTCCTACATTTTAGTTTACTTTCTCAATGTAGAATTTGTTATGTTACAGACATGCTTTAACTAGACCTTTGAATAATAAATTGGTATGTTAAACTTGGGAGATTCAGAGTTGTTACATATAATAATTTTCTTGAGGTATTTGGCCAACAATTACTGTTGGTTTGTAATTGCAAGTTCAGCTGCCTGAGGGGCATTCTATGAACAAAACCAAAGTATAAAGGGAAAACTATTTAACAGAATTTTGAATTAAAACAAAACAAAGGTCAAAGAAGGGTTACCTTGAAAAGATTAGCATCCAGTGCATATTGGGTTTCTCCATAAACTGATTGCCTTACAATTCTTCGGCCAATATAGCGATTTCGATTAACTTGCACAAAATCAGGGCAAGATCTAGCACAGCACCCAGTCTTTTGAAACTCAGCATTCTATATATTTTTTTTGTCCAAAACCCAGCAGTCTATAATTAATTATAAGAAAGATGATTTTTGAGAATTAAGGTGACTTGAAAAGTAGGAAAAAACTTGCTGTCATTCCATAATCGTCTACTCTGCAAATTTCACTGAATTTTCTTCAATGGATCCACTTGGGAGAGAAGTGGGTTTCATTTGCTTCTTGTTTAGATCGAAATAATTAAGAAAACAATAACTTGACAACAATTAATAGTTGCTGGAAAAATTTAAGATTAAACTCTAGCTTTAATCTGTTGTGTCAAAATATACATTTCGCATACATGTATATAAATAATACGTACAATTTGAATTTACTAATGATAAGTATGAATATGCTTTGTTTTCCTTTTTCACCATTTGGCATACATGCTTAGATACCTCAAGGTTTTTGTAAATGATCGGATAATTAAATTCATTTATCATGGCCTGCACAGTGGGCTAGCCCAATTTGTTTGAACTACGAGCCACCCAATTTGCTTATATTATTTTAAACAGAATCAAAGAATATGCAAAAATTTATTGCATTATTATGATTATATACTCCTTCCTTTTCAAATTGATAGTTTTTTTTTTATCCCAAAATATAGTCCATTTTCTTTTTTTATTGTTAATTTAACTAATAATTATCTAAAATACCATTTATTAATTAACATAAATATCATCACTAATAATAAATATTCTACTTCTTTAACTTTTAAATTACTTTTTTTAGTAAAATTATTTTAAGTTTCAATATTAGGAGATATTTTTATATTTGAATATCACTAAATAATCATTAATGACGTGTTTAATATGTGTGACTTGCCAAAAAAAAATTAATAAGGATATTTTAGGAAGAAAATGGCAAAAATGAAGGGGTATTAACTAAAAATAATTAATTTTTTTAATCGGTGTATAAATTCAAAGTGGACTATTAAATTAGGACGGAGAGAGTATAATATATAAATAATAATTAAGTTAGAATTCATCCAGTGTAGCATATTTCACCACCAGGTCCTCCAAAATACAAGATATACCTATTAAACTTTCCAGAGTATCCTTGATAATATATTCCATAACATTTAGGCAAGTCTTGAACTAATTATAATACCTCATTCTTAGGTTCATAAAGTTTATTTTTAGCATTAACAAAATGAATACGCCCAACATAAGCAGTTCTTCGATAATCTTTATTAAGGTTCAAAATACCCATTACCCATTTGTGGTGGTAGAGGCTGCCGCTCATTCGAAGGAGTGTACACCTCTTCCCCAAATTGTATTGCTGATGCAGAGTTTCCCAAAGTTGTGATAGCCACAACACCTGTATAATCCATACGTTCCACTACCCACCAATTTCCAGTTTTTGGATCCTACAGTGACAACAAGCATTATTTTTATTTAATTAGTAGATATAATTAAAATATATAGCTAGTCCTAGTACTTACATTATTATGACTATATATTGACATTTCTATAATATTATATTATATTATATTCTGAATAATTAAATTAGAAATATTTATGATATGAAATATTTATATATATATATATTTTTTTAGTAGCATCGTTCCCGCAAATAAATGAAATGAAAGAATGGTTGATTTTACTTAAATATTAAAATATATAATTATATTTTCTAATTGGTTTACTTAGGTCATAATAATTAAGTTTTTAAATAAAAATAATAAATTTCTACAAAAGTGATTACCGTCATTACAACTTCAATTTAATTCAAATCAAATTCAAGGTGATTTTATTGTTGGTAGAAAATTGTAAAATTTCCATTTTCATGAATCAAGCATCACATGGAGATATTAAGACACGACCCAAAATGGAAATGTCTCGTTACATAATATAGATCTACAGTTCTCGACAATAGGATTGGTACCAATTTTACTTGAAATTGCTAGATTTACTTGGTGAAGTTATTTTGTAACTGCATTGTAAGTTGGTTGGCTGTTGAGATCATATGCCAATTCTATGTAATCTTAATATTTTATGGTGCTAAATTAAGTTTTCATATAGTGATTTATAGGGTTATTGGTAGTTTGGTGGCTTAGCCTTAACTAATTTCATCTTAGAAAGAATTATAAAGCTATATATAAAGAATCATATCTAAAGTGCATTTCATTTTATATATATATATATATATATATATATATATATATAAGGAGGTCAAGATTTAAATTCATGATACAAATGTTCAGTCATTCTATTACTGTCCAATAGCTTAATAAGCTTTTTTTTTTTTTTTAAATGTTGTTTAATAATTAAATTTTATCACCAACTAGCTATTGGTTTAATGATATTGAAATCGTTTTCAAGCTGAAAGGTTTCGTGTTTGAACTGTGTTTAAATTCAATCAAAGTTAAATTTACCAAAAAAAAATATACATATAAAAATTTTACTGATTAATTCAATGATTCGATTATATATCAAATAATGTAAATCCCTAAACATTCTATAAACAGAACCCAAACCCAAAGTTAATACATGGCGGCAGCAGGCAGGGCAGGGCCTCAGTTTACAAGTGATCATCTCCATTTGCCTGTATAAGCAATAATAATAGTTAACAGTTACTGAGGTCACAAAAATTATTGAGTTTTTAATTGAGTTTTCAACATAAATCTGGGAGAATTAATTTTAAAAGCTAATGAGTTGCCATTTGAGGGATTGTTAAAAATATAATATGAAAAAAAAATCTCACATTGATTAAATATAAATTTATTAAGTGATTAATATATAAATGAGTTCTTCAACCTTAATAGTTAATTTTTAAAATTAGTTTTTCCATACACCTACACATATTCTATATAATTCAAACTAAGATATCAATTTTTGTCTTGTAGTGAATTTCTTTATGATGAAATAAACAAGACAACAAGATTTACTTGTTGAAGCGCATAAACTAAAAGATCAAATTAGAATTACCAGTCACCGAAGCAATTACCTTAAAATCACAGCCTTAATCCCTTCTATTTGCAAAGTGTTTTTCAATTATTTATTTGTTGTATGTATGTGTATTTTTCTTCTGCAGATAATTGCTCTATAACTTCCCCTTAAGTGGAGTTTTTCAATCTACTGAAAACAATGAACTGTCTTTGGCAATTGTATTCAAATTTATGGGTCTGGGCTCACATTATGGGTGGACCCAAGCTTATAATTCCAATACTTTCAATTTTCTTTTCGCTGTGTTGGATTTTCAATTATATCAATCCAATATTCATAATAAATTTACAAATGTCAAGAGGTTTAATAAAAAATTATCTTGGTCAAATTGATATTTAAAGGGAAGTGTTAAGATATAAATTACACATAAATTAAATATAAAATGTTAAATGAGTTAATATATGATTTGACTCACTAATCTTAATAGTTAATGTTTAATGAGTTTCTATATAATTGGACTCTTCAATTTTAATGACTAACTTTTAAAGATAATTCTCTTAAATCAATATTAAAAACTCAATAGAAATTGAAACCCAAACCTCATATATAAAAGGTGTAGCGTGGTAGCCATTGGACCACAAAGGCTAAAAATTTGCCTTCTTGACTTTGAACATACTACATTTCATTTTCCTTGGCTGGCAGTTGAAGTTGAATATATAGAGCAAAGGCATTGAGCCATTGAGCTATCTTATCAAAAGTACACATCAAATGCCAACCCTTTTTATTTAATGCCTTGGCCCCCCCGCCCCCTCCTTACCACTACTAATTTGCATTTCAAGATTTGTCCTCTCAGATTACCCTTAAACTTTCTCATAATACAGTTTAAAAATTCATGGGTTGCCGACTTAAATTTGGTCTCTATCATCTTAATCTTATCAAGTCTTTCGACATCAAAAAAAAGTGATTAGATATTCATTTTTCTAGCTACATTTCTTAGCTTCCAAACATCAATTAACGATGGAAAGTCGTTTGAATTTAAAGTTCGTCAACATGCATTCATACTCCATTAATTGTTTTTTAGAATTTTTAGTTAAATTATTTTATTTCTTGAAATACTTAGTACTTTCTTTTAAAACCCTCTTGACTTTTGAATTGATACATATTTTGTATTTTTAGTAGAATATAATACTATGATCAGCTTTTGTGTATCCGTTTATATTAGAGAATTCATAAATAATATATATAATTATAATCTATACTTGTAAAATAAAAAATTGACATTTATAATCTATTTGTAACAAATAAATTTCATAAAATTTTATAAAATTCATTTCGAATATTACATTTTTAAAAAGTTGTATTTGGAATATTAAAAAAATATTTATTTCAATTTTACGAATTTAAGTTTATAGAATTGAACATAACTAAATTAAATTCCATTAAAATAGGTGAAATTTTTAAATGAATTCCACAAAACTAGCATAGCAATTATTATGAATAAAAATACCATTTCTTTTTTCTTTTTCTCATGCTCTCTCTAACAATTTTCTTTTTTTTTTTTTTTTGCCAACTAATTTTTTTATTATATTTTACAAATTAAATATTAATTATAAATAGAAAATATATTTATTTTTTTTCTAATTATATGTTATTATATTAAGGACATTTTAGAAAATAAGAATAAAAACAATTCATTTATAGATTTATTTCAAATATAAAAATATGAAATTCAATAATTATATCATTGCAAACATGATAATTCATTTATAAATGAATACCACATTTGTTTCAAAGGGATGGTATAATAAAAATCCTAAAAATTACAAATATTTCTAAGTTATCACAATTTTCTAATTAATCCTAACTAGAATTTCTAGACTTAATACATAGAAATTTTTGAAGTAAGAAATAAACCAAAATTTTCTAAATAAAATTTGTTATTGGAAGACAGACTAAATTAAAATGGGAAGTTTATAAAGTTGTGGCCCATCCTTAGGTTCTGTTTTATCAATTTGATTATTAATTAGGGCTAATAAGGATTAGAAAATGGGCATTGATCAAGTGATTCAAAGTATGATTGGCTGTGAATTTTGGCTTCATCTACTCTCCCATGGGTCATCTGATCTCCTTATAAATAGACCCTAGACCTACTCGAACAGCTCAAAAATTCCTGTTTTTCTCTGCTTCAAGATCTCCTCTTTCAAATTCTCTTCTTCTTGTACCATCTAAAATGATGAGAACTAATAGTTTTTTACTTCCACTTCTAGTTTTCACAATAATTTTATCAGGTACGGTCCATCTTTGTACTTGCAGGCATTTCAGCTGGGCTACTAATCAAGAACCAGATCAAAGATTAAACCCAAAATTCTCTTTACCATTTCCTCTGCATCTCTCTGCTATTTCTCACTCTGTTCAATCCAGAGATCACAAGCCCGGTTCAGTATTTGGTGTATCACATAAACTTGTTCCAGGAGGACCAAACCCACTTCACAATTGATGGGAATTTCTACTTATCCTGTTTTGTTTTGTAGCTAGGCAACAAAGAAAGAAAAAAAAAATCTGTTTGGTTCTTGGAAAGAATGAAAAGGAAAATCATCATAGGATCTAATTCACTCTCAGTTCTTTCCTTCATTATTTTCAAGAACCAAATTTTAGCTCGAGTTGTAAAATCCATTATGGATTACTATTGTAAAGCACATTTTGAATTTACCATGTTAATATTACAAAGCTCATTTTGTGTACTTCCCATAATTATGTTGCATTTGTACTTGAGTACTGTTTACAATTCAGTCAAAATTTACCCAACTGTTCCACCAAGGTTAGAGCTCTCAGTGATTGCAGAGAGAACAGAGTATATAGAAACACTGAACACTTGGAAACCTTTTAACAGTAAACTTTGTTGATATAGTAGTTTCAAGATTCCCACATTTTCTTTTCCTTTTTCATCCAAGAAAATGAATCATGTATACCTGAGTTTTTGATTCAATAGTACTAAAATTATTTTCAAAATTATAAAATTATAAATTTGAATATCAGTCACAACTTAATTAATAAAAAAAATAAAAATCATGCATGTATATAAGCTTTCATATCTGTTTATTACAATATATAACTATAACTACCAATCATTGTCCGACATCTTGCACTAATCATCCATGTGGTAGAAGGATACATGGTAAGGCTATGATGTGATGAATTATGAATATGCATTGGATTAAAGAGTAAATACATATATAGAGATAATTAACTTAGCTAAAACCAAGATTAAGAAAATTATAAGTGTGAATTAAGAACAAGATATAGAAATATAACAGCAGTTGAATACTTAATAATTAATGGAGCAGAATTGCAGGTCGGTAGGGTATGCTAGTTTTCCTGTTTGTAGTACCATAATAATTATATCTATTAACATTACGTGTAATTGATTGATGAGTCTTGCTGCCTTAAAATTGGTCTTTCCCTTTCATATTTATTTTAGATATCAATTATTCAAACTTTTTTCCCAATAAACATCCAATTTAGTTGTTACCAACTTTCTTTGTTCTTAACTACTTATCTTTCTGCCTCTTCAAGATTCATAACCATGCTTCATGCTCAACAACTCCAAAATTATTAATTTGTCACTAATCTCATATTTTCAGAGGTATATTAAACATTAAAGGAGTTGAATTTCTCTGTTTTATCTATTTCTTAATTGTTTTCTTCATCAAGTAGATAACAAGACCAAGAAGGTATGGTTATGCAATGACAAAACGTTTACAAGTAGAATAATAGAAAATTGGAACAGGAGGTCAACTCACAAACAAAGCATAGATTAACATTTTATTTTGTTTATTATTTATCAATCTTTAATTAAATTAAGCAGCCTGAGAGCTGACACAATCAAATTTGGCTGGTAATTATTAATCTTTACTAATTTTATTCTCTAAGATGATTAGAAACTGTATTTTTGGACGCACTTTATGTTTGTTCATGAGAGATAACAACAGAATACACATATATTCTTTTCTCCCTTGACAAAAATATTCTACCATATAAGAAGGTGATTCGTGAATTATGCATTTTCCATAATTCAACTCCAAATTGCTCCAAGGGTCAATACCTTTTTTTTTTTTTTTTTTTTTAAATTTCTCATACCTTACTAAGAAACAATTTATTATACGCAAACGTACCTCAGCCTATATAGTTTTTGGAGAAATTCAATGTATCAGTGCTTGGTCAGACACAGTGTGAACATTGCAGACTCTCTCCATATAAATATTTTTTTTGTTTGGTGCACAGGACATTTTGCTCTACACTTCTGTACTTATTTTAAAGTTCGAATTGGCAAAGTCATCATCAGCTAGCATGCCACAAAGCTGAGGTGTTAAAAAATAAAAAAATATTGATCATCCTCATTCCTGAAAACCACTCCTTCAAAAGTCAACCTTAATTTCTCATTTGTAATATACAGAGAAGAAATAGAGGATGTGCCAGCAACCATGTACGTACCATTTTTATTTTTATTATTTTGCAAGTCAGAATTGATTATAATTATATAATGTAATGTAAAAATTAATTAATGTTGGTCATATCCCTACACAGGTGGCTTGTAAATGTAATGTGGCCCTTTCTAGTTCCTTATAAATAAACTTCCAAGCAGCCTACCTACTCATATAGACAACAAAAGAGCCTTGGTCCCTCTGCACTAAAATCCTATTTTCCTAATTACTAGCTCTCTTCCCTTATTCCTTATCATTCAATAATGAGAATTAAAAATTCTCAACTGTTCCTTATTTTCATGATAATGCTAGCACTTGTTCATAGTACCAGTTGCCGCTATACCTACCAAGTTATTCCTAACAAGGTAGAAACAGAACAAGGACTTAAAATTACCAAGTATTCTCACATGTTTCTACGAACCATTTCTGCCATAAGGGAGGCTATAAAATCTAGCAATAATGGCAGCAAGATCAAATCAATACACACTGTCTCTCGCCGATTAGTCCCATGCGGACCAAACCCACTTCACAACTGATTGGATTAAGCAAAAGCAAAATTTTTCCAATCTGTTTTTCTTTCTTGCAGATATATGGTATCGTGATTGGTGTTCAAACTTCCAATCTCACAGCTAAGAACAAGTTAATTTTGTAGAATAAATAAAGATATACTCGTGAAGGTTTAAAGGTGTTTTGTAGTAAGCAAATTACTATTGATTGATTATAAATATTATTTGAATAGCTGTGTAATATATATATATATATCTTGAAATATATACTTTGTTTCAAATTAAACAATTTGTAATATAGTGAAGAAGTGAATAATTCCGTTGATAAGAGTTGTTGATTTTGCTCTGAATTGTTTATAAACTAAGAATCTAAAATATGCCCAATTCAGCAAGATTCTCTGGGTTTTGGAAGACTCATCAGTCTTGTCTAGCTCTTCTTTACTCATGAATTTGTGGCAATTTTTGGATGTTTGGAGGATGGGCTAGGTATCCTTCTATTAAACATGTTCTGCATATTTTCAGGAAGAATAATTGGATATAAAATTAGAAATAAATATATATACCATGGTGTGTGACTAGATCATGATATCATTTTAGTGCAATTACGTTTCTAATAAATTTGTAAACAATATCACATTTTAAATTGATTCAAAGTTAATTGTGGTTTGACAAGTAACAATTTATTTAATTAGCAAAATAGCATTATAGGATAACATTTTTTAAAATTTCTTTCTTAACAATAAAAAGAAAAAAAAATTTCTTTCCATCATCTGAATG